>PVLD010012136.1:0-61814 GCA_004027595.1 Dinomys branickii | reverse complement strand
CTGTATATGGGTCCATACATCTACAATTCGAAGATATCAATGGATAAAGCAACAACTACTGTTGAGACCATATCACCTTGTCTATAGATTAGTTGTGATTGTACTATTTTCTATGATAATGGGTGTCTGTTTGTCAATATGTTTTTGTACTTTTATGTTTCTAAAATAAAAAAAAATAAAATAAAATAAAATAAAATACTCTCCTTTCAAGAAATAAAAGAAATAAGGATAGTAAAGAAAGAAGTGAAATTGTCACTATTTGCGGATGACATGATACTTTACATGGAAGGCCCCAAATACTCCAGCAGAAGACTCATTGAATTAATCAACAAATTCAGTAGTGTAGCTAGATAAAAAGTCAACACTCAAAAATCAATAGCATTCCTGTACACAACTAAGAAACAGACAGAGAGAGAAATTAAGGGAACCATACTTTCACAATAGCATCCAAAAAATCGAAATATTTAGGAATCTATCTAACAAAAGAAGTAAAAGATGTACTCAATGAAAACTACAGTACTCTGAAAAGATTGAAGAGGACTTCAGTAAATGGAAAAATAGCCCTTGCTCATGGATAGGAAGAACCAACACTGTGAAAATGACCATACTACCAAAATTGTTGTAAAGATTCGATGCAATTCCCATCAAAATACCATGAGCATATCTCACAGAGCTAGAGAAAACATTCCTTAAATTCATCTGGAACCAGAAGAGACCCAGAATAGCAAAAGCAATCCTGGGCAACAAAGATAAGACAGGTATAATGACAATCCCTGACATGAAATTATACTACAAAGCTACTGTAATAAAATCAACATGGTACTGGCTAAAAAACAGATCTGAGGAACAATAGAATAGATTGGAATATGCAGCCACAACCACAAACACACTCAGCCACCTAATCTTTGACAAAGGGGCCAAACAAGCTAACTGGAAGAAAGATAACCTCTTTAATAAATGGTGCTGGAAAAATTGGCTTGCCTCTTGCTGAAGACTGAAAATAGACCCAAGTCTATCATCATGCACAAAACTCAAGTCAAAATGGATCACAGATCTCAGTACCAAAACAGAAACACTAAATGTATTGGAAGAGAAAGTAGGTAAAAATCTTAAAGATATAGGGGTAGGCAGAGAGTTCATGAACAAAAATCAAACCACAAGGGGAACACTTCAAAGCATCAACAACTGGGACCTCATCTTACTGAAAAGTTTTGCACATCTAAAAAAATTACCGCTGGGGATATAGCTCAGTGGAATAAGCACCTGCCTAGCAAGCGCAGGGTCCTGAGTTCGATCCCCAGTACCGCAAAAAAAAAAAATAATAAAGAAATTACCAGCAAAGTAAAATGCAAACCCACAAACTGAGAAAAAATTTTAACTGACTGTCCCTTAGACAAAGATCTTCTATCTAGAAAATACAAAAAAAATTAAAAACATCAACCTTCCCAAATTCAAAGACCCAATAAACAAATGGGCAGCTGAGATGAATACACACTTCTCAGATAAACAAATACAAATGGCAGATAAATACATGAGATGTTCAACATTATTAGTCATTCAAAAAATGTAAATTAAAACAACGTTGTGATTTCATCTTACCCCAGTAAGAATGGCTATCATTGAGAAATTAACCAACAATAAATGCTAGCAAGGCTGTGGAGAAATAGGAACTTTTCTCCGTTGCTGGTGGGAATGCAGACTAGTAAAACCACTGTGGAAATCAGTTTGGAGATTCCTCAGCAAACTAGGTCTAGAGGTCCCATTCAATCCAGCTATTCCCCTTCTGGGTATTTTCCCAGAACATCTGAAAACATCATATCACAGCGATATATGTGCACCCGTGTTCATAGTGGTGCAATTTGTAATTGCTAAATTGTGGAAGCAACCCAAATGTCCATCCACTGAGTAATGTATAAAAAAAATTGTGGCATTTTTATATAATGGAATATTACTCAGCTATAAAAAAAGACAAATTTGAGGCTTTTATAGGTAAATGGTCACAACTAGAGACCATACTCATAAGTGAAATAAATCAGATGTGCATGTGTAAGCAATGTACTGTATCACTAGTATAAGAACCTGAAAGTGGGAATATAGATTAGGAGGTATGATAAACATAGTGAAATGAAAGGAAACTGCTCAAAAGTAAAGAGCAACTGGGATGAGGGGAAAGAGAAAAGGAAGAAAGAGATAATTATGCACGTATGTATGTACATGCAGGATAGCTAATATAGTTGTACTACTGACTTCTGTCCCTTATTGTAAGGAACAGTTAATGATTAGTTGTTTGATCAATGTTGCATGTCTATACTTGTGTTCCTGAGTATGCACTTTGAAGTTATCAATATTAATACAACAACCACCGTTAATTCCCTGTCACCTTGTCTGTAATTCAGTTTTGATTGTACTATTCTGGTGCTCCTTTGTAAGTGGTTGTCTGTTTATTAATGTTTTCATTCTTTTACTTTTAAAATAAAAATAAATTCATAAAATACTCTCTTCTCTTCTACTTTCTTTTCACCAGTAAGAATCATCCTTGATAATGCTTTCAAATATTACTAAAAGGAATCTCTCATTTGGAGATGTACAGGAAATACTGAAATTGCAAATGTGGTCCTGCAGCCCTAGAGAGTATCAGGAAATAAATATTTTCTCCCCTAAGTGGCTATTCATCACTATGATCATTATTGTGTTTATCACTTACACTTATGCTGCACAAGATAAAACACTCTGCATGGATGTCCTCAAGGAGCTTACATACCGCCAACATTAGAAGGAAAGATATATATAAAACAACAGTGAGTTATACAAATAGCACGCAGTGAAGTGCTAATGTTGGTATTATAGTGTATAAAGTGGTAACTTAGTATACAAGAAATTGAGCCAATATCTGAGTCTATGAAGCAAGCCTCAGAGAAATGGATATGCCTTATGATAACTATGCAATATGTGAATAAAGTAACTCCAGATTGCTGACCAGAACAACCGCATGTGACCTTGCTTGTTTAGGCTTTGCCCCTTACACTATGGTGGCCCCAGGGAAGTTAGAGGCTTCACGTGGTCACTCAGTACTCCAAATAGTATTTCCTCAGAGACTAAGACAAAATCTGCATCATCTACTGATCCACTGCTACAGTTTGGATACAATTAAAGTGTATCTACCAAAGGTTCATGTGCCAGAAGCTGGTCCCCTGCATGGCAGTGTTGAGAGGTGGTAGGACCTTAAAGAGGTGGAACTTAGTAGGAGATAACTAGGACATTGAGACATCACCCTCAAATAAGATTAATATTGTTATTGTTTCTTGGGACCCTAGTTAGTTTCTGTGAGATAAAGTCTGTGTGTGTGTGTGTGTGTGTGTGTGTGAGAGAGAGAGAGAGAGAGAGAGAGAGAGAGAGAGAGAAGGAAGCAGAAGAGGCAGAGGAGGAGGGAAAGAACAGGAGACAAGAATAAGGGAAGAAGAAGAAGGAAGAGGAGGAGAAAAAAGAAGAAAAAGAAGGCGAAGGAGATACAGGACTTTCTATGTGAATCTTTGTAGAGTTCATAAAGCTTTAAATGCCAAAATATCATATAACTAAACTGTTCATCACCTGGCCTTCAAAGGGAGATTTTCCTAATTCATTTTTAAGAATGGGCATGTCAAGAAAGGGTCAAACTTTTTTTTACTTTTTTTATTTTAAAGAGATAAAATAATAACAAAGTAATGACAACATAAACAAAAAACAAAGTAAAAACAATAAAAGTAATACAGGGTTTCAAAACAGAATGATAGGAATTAACAGTGGTTGTTATATTACATATTGTTATTTTCAACGAAGTTGCTCAGATTACCAGATGTAAAAGTGGAAGATTGATCAAACCATTAAAGAGAATTTTTTAAAAATTTAAAACACCATTAGAAATGATACAGAGCTTCACTAGACAAGATGGTAGGAATTAACCAATGCTTGTTATGTTGCATATTATTCTCTTCAAATTAGTTGTTCAGATAACCAGACATAAGCATGCAAAATTGGTCAAAAAAAATTTAAGGATTAACTGTTCCTTTCAATAAACCAATAGGCATCAACAGTAGAATATCCCAGCTATCCTTCTACACATACATTTTTTTTCCTTCCGTCTTTCTTTCCTTTTCTCCTTTCCCTCATCCCAGTTGTTCCTTCCCTTTAAGCAATATCTTTTCCTTTCATAATATCTATTGTACCTTTTGGGTTTTATTTACTCTTTCAGGTTACATTAGGGAGACAATATGATGTTTACACCTCTGGGTCTTAATTTGAAGACAATAAAATGCAACATTGCTATGTGATGTACAGTTTAGTTACATGGTATTTTGGCATTTAAAACTTTATGAATTAGTTATATATAGTGTTTTAAAATAATTAAACCTTTGCTGCAATTGTTTTAAACAAAGGGGATTATATTTCCAAAAAGAGTCTTGCCACTCTTAGATGCTGATTGTATAAACTAGACTATTACTAACACTAAATTGCATGTATTTACAGCCTGGTTAACACTATCAGGTGTAAGTCCACTGTGTTTTGGCTTCTAACAGAATTTTCTCCTGGTGATATAACCATTTTTCATTGTTTTATCTCAGCAAAGAAGAAAGGTGAAAGGAAACAGGTTTACATTTAGCTAAGAAATGTTTATCTTATTAACTATGGATGCTTAATGTGCAGCTATATAATTCTCACCACATCAGCAATGAGGCTGCCATAGTTTCGATAACTGCTTGTCCCTAAAGATTCATGAGCTATAATCTTGGTCCTCAACATAACGATGTCAAGAACTGGTGAGACATTAATGACTATGGGGCCTCCCCTCTCATGAGTGGATTAGCACCTTTCTCAAGAGACTGGTTTAGGTATCTTGGAAGTTAGTCTCACAGGATTGAATCTGCTACAGAAAGAGTGAGTTGTTATAAGCATGTTACTCCTTGTCAGTGCCTCTGCGGCTCATCTCTCCTGGCTGTTCTCACGGGTGCTCCTGCCATGCGATGCGTCCATCGAGAGGCCCCCACCAGAATCCATACAGCAGCCAGCCAGAGAAGATAGAACATCCAAGAGTCTTGCCCCATAAAATCACTCAGGGTATCATAATCCCTCTAGCACTGAGTTGTGACACTTGCAAAACACTACCTATAGTCCAGAGTTTGTACTGAGAGCTGGCACATAGGCGCCTCTACCTAACATGTACCAAAATTCTGGACTCCCACAATGAAAGCAAATGTTTGGTATAAGCCAAGTTATTTGCACAAACAGTTTAGGCACAATAAACCACCCTTATCACTCAAAAGAACAGTGGAAACATTCCTAAAACCTAAGCAAATGTCAACCACTTGAGACCTAGATTAGCTTGACTTGAAATCCTTGCAAAAGCCATGTGCCCTAAAAGATTACACTCTCCTAAATTTTTGCCAACTCCGTTAAGTCCTTCTGAAGGTCCTTACCTGAATTTTTAAATTATTTTGTCTCAGCTGCCTGATCTCACCCACTTGGTAATGAAGAGAGACAGTTTTGCACTGCTCCTAACACTGGTACGCAAGGTATAATGATGGGTGAGAGCTAGCACAAAAGACCCTGCCTAGGTTTTTGACAGGCTCATTTCCCCAGCTGTTTCCTCTTAATGGCTTTCTGCTTTCACTTTTAGTGGTACTTTCTCCATTACAATAGTGGCACCAAATCAGATAGGATGATTTTAAGATTCTGACCATGTGATTCTCAAATAATTCCCACTTGGGAAACAAAATGGACATAACCTATATTAGTTTACTTATGCAATTCTCCACAAATGCCTTTCTAAAACACAGTGGTTACTTTGATAGTGTGTTTCAATTTATTTATCAGACTCTTGTATAACCCTTTCCCTTACGAGAAGGTGTGCAGAAATTGGTGTATTTTAATATACTTTGCATAAACTATACATAAAATTACCCTTCAGGAAACTTTTTAGATTTCCTAAATTTGAAAGCAAAAAAAAAAAAAAAAGAACATTTTATAGAGCTCTGTGACTTCAGGAAGAGCAAATCTTCAGCAGAAAGTTTTCTGCCCCTCTGGAGCACCATTGGACATTATCATTTTGTGCCTATCTAATATTCAGGAATATCTGCATTAATGTGGGCTCCAAATTCCATTCTTGCAATATTAGATTTTTGCAACACATCTCTGATTCCTTCCATTTTCATGAAACTCAAGTTGTACTCTACAAACTGTTTCTCCCATAGATCATTTTAATTTAATTTAAATTAAGCAAATGCTCACTTGAGCAGCTAAAGCTCTCTTAAGGACACTTAAATTAATGATAATTATTTAAACATTCACATACTCATATGCAGTTCTCCTGATTTATTCTCCAGTCAATGTAACTCAAAATTATATCCATGGAGAGTGAATGCATATCTTTTAAAGGAGCAAAAATGTATTTATTTTTAGGATTATTATTTTAAAGGAAAATTAAATTATTGAGAATGGCTTCTGAATTCATTATTCTTTGTTAAGCAGTCACAAGGTAGTCTGTGCAGCCCTGGGTAAAGTTTAAAATTGGGAACTCTAACTGAAACAAAAAATAGAACATAAAGCCTTTTGACAAAGCCTCATTCGTGCTGCACTCTAATCTTTGAGTTTGTCTTTGAATTCTGTCTTCATCTGAATTTCTACAGTCAACAACCATAATCTATAGATAAGAACCATAAATATTAAACAAGAATATCTCATAAGCTGTAAATGCAGTCCACAAATTCTAGAATGACACAGCAATCAGATTAATATTAAAAATAAGATTGACAAATCGTGATCCTCTCAAATTTCCACTAGCCTGATCAGCATCTTGCATTAGTGTGATAGGCTTGTCTTATCTTTGCTATTAATTAGAACATGATCTAATGTTCTAACTAATGAATTCTCTTTGTGGCCATGTGTACTACACAATACAAGTGCTCAAGTACTCACTGAATTGATAGAAAATCGAAGTGTTGTTTATACTATGCTTCACAGACACCCAAAAAAATAGGTTAAAGAAAAGATACATGCACCTCCCTCAATGACATCAACACAACTGCAGGTTTCCACTGTAAACCCAGAACAGTCAGAGTACAGACTATCAATGGGCTTTTGAGGCAGTGAATAAGTAAGAAGAAGTAGGAGAACCGAGTTAACCTTAACGTTTCAAGTGGGTTGCAAGGTCAGTATATGCAAGATAGGAGGAAATCATGAGGCAAGCTGGGTAATAAAGACCAGCAACTGAGATCTAGAAGGCAAGCTGCCACCAAGCAGCACGTTAAGGACAACAGAGGCTGGGTGGTAGCAGATAGATAGATAGATGGAAAACCCACCACTTCCACCATGCAATGGTTTTATTATGTTTCCTGACCAGTAGAAGGCAGCCCACCACTTAGTGTTTCCAGCAGATCTGAAGTGATTACAGTGGGAAATAAGCAGCCATGAGCAAAAGAATGTGAGATTATAAGATATAAATACTAGAAATTATATTTCTCATTACTCTCTGTCTGTCCCTCTTTTGTGAAAACTGACCGTGCTTGTTCACACAGAGATCTTTCTTATAAATTTGAGACACCATGCAGGAGATGGAAACACTGTTTCTCCTGCAAAAGTCCTGTCTCACTGAGTAAATCTGCAATAGCCATGTGCTTACGTGGTATAGCCAAGGGTAACCCAAGTTCATGCATTCCTCAAAGTCCTGTGGTCTACAAGGGCTATTCTCAACATTAAAACTCCTGCCTGAAATTTGGACATTGTCATCAGGTAGCTCTTATTAAAATGCAACATTTCCTAAGAACAGTAAAATATTAACCCCTGAGTGGTTAATCAAACTGGTAAATCCATTCTACAAAGAGCTGCTCAGCAATAAAAAGGCTTGGAGAATTGTTGTACACAACTTGAATGCATCTCTAAAAAATTAGGCTGAGTGCAAGGAAAAATGAGTCCAAAGGGTACATAGTGTATGATTCTAGTTATATAATATGCTTGAAATGACAAAATTATAGAAAGGAAGAACAGGTTGGTAATTGCAAGGGGTGAAGAGAAATGAGCATAGCTGTATAAGGGAAGCACAAAGTATCTGTGTAGTGTGAGAAGTGTTCTGGATCCTGACTATGATGATGGTTGTGATCTATACATGCAATAAAATGGCACTAAACAAAATGCCATAAACACACTCGTGCAAGCAAAACTGGGAAAATCTCAAAAAGGTCAGTGGTTTGCGTGAATGTTAAATCCCATTTTATACTACACTTTTATACGATCTTTGAAACTTGCCTCAATCCTTGTCTTCCCTTTTATATTATAATTTTTCAAGCAACTATCATGAGGAAACGTAGGGCAAAGGATACCCAGGATCCTTCTGTGTTAGTCTTCACAACTCCATGTGAATCTACAAGTATCTCAAAAGAAAACATTGAAGTTTAAAAATATTAGCACATTAATATGATTTTGTACATAAGATACACCGGATCCTACCTGAAAGCAGCGTTGTGGGGCAAAACTAAGCCAAATTAATATTCAGGGGCCATGTAGTCTAGTAAAACGGGCTCCAAACTTAGAAACCCTCCTCTCAGTACCAGATCTGCCATTGCTAGCACATTATACGGTATCCCATGACCTCAGTTTTCTTATCTTTAAAACAGATAGCAAAGCCTGCTTTGCAGCTTTATTATAAAATATAAATTAAATTACCAGAATCTGGGATGGTGGTTGGCATTCAGTTAATGAGATTCTTAAAAATGGAAGCAATAAAAAGGTAAATCACTGGTGCTTCCCTGAGAAAAAGAATGGGAGAGGCACTAGAAGCTTACAAAAAGTTGTTGACAAAAAGATGCTGAGGTACTGCAGGAACTAAATCATTGGCAACAACTGCATATTCATCGCTTCTAGAATGTTCTCCCCCAAATATCTACTTGTGCACCCTCCTCACTTCACCTAGCTCTCTGCCCAAAACAAATGACATCCCATGGAGAGGCTTGACCCGACTACACACATCAGATAGCTTCACTGTCATCTGTGCTCTGACTTTACCACCACGGAGTTAGGTTTGAGAAACATCTGCCTCGCTTTCTGTCTCTCTCTCTCTCTCTCTGTCTGTCTCTCTCTCCCGCCCGCCCCCCCGCATTCCCTCTAGCTCCCTCCCCTGTGCTCCAACTAGAACATAAACTATAAGAGCATAAACATAATTCCAAGACAGCATTTCTGCCACACCATATGTGCTTAACAAAAATATTGACTAGTAGATAAAGTCTCACTTACTGAAGCCTAACAAGGTATCCATTTTTCCAAGTATGTAGTGAAGTAGAAAATCCAGTAAAGAGATGAGGGAAAATTATAGTCACTGCCCTCTAAAACAAAGTAATTTTGACATCGCCCTCTTCCCCTACTCTCTTCTTTTTGCACACCATTCCACTTATCAGTTCAACACAGCATCTACTGTGTGAGAGGCACTCAGGGTGTGAAATGTCTGCCATAAACATTTTCAATGTTTGAAGATGTCTCTTCTGAAATTAGCTTTGGTCACCAGTGGAATCTAGGATATCATTGCCCATCTCACCTCTTAATGAAAGTAAATGAGCAAGTCAAACAAGTGTGAAACTATAAAGCAAGCTGGGCATCATGGTACACAGCTGTAATCTTAGTTTAGGGAAGGCTAAGGCAGGAGGGCTGAAAGTATCCAGAACCACCCTGGGCAGCTTACTGAGACTTTTTCTCAAAATTAAAAAAAAAGAAATTTAAAGATTGGGAATCCAGCTTAGTGGTAAATCATCCCTGGGTTTGATTCCCGGTACCACAAAAAGTCTTACCACAGGTATTGCTCTACTTCCTCCTTTGCTACACCCTTCATTCTCCACCATTACAATACGACCATTTACTCCTTGGCTGCCTAAGTAAAGGAATTTTACCCAGGCCAGATCATGGAAGTCACCATATGCCCTAAACCTTTCTATATTTTATGACTCCATGAATTGTATCATCTTTCAAATTCTAACAAGAAAGAGGTAATATAGTTCTCCTTTTTATATGCTGCAAAAGCTTTTACTGGATCTTTTCCACTTAAGCTTATCCCAGTACAGCAGAAGTGTTCTGCCTGAGAGTAAGTTTTTCCAAGTACTGTAAGACAAAGACGTATGAAATCTCAGTGCCAACTTCCGATTACCTTCCATTCTGCTGATGTGCAACCCTCACCAATTTATCTACTGGGAGATCAGACGCCTCCCTCTTACTGTTGCTTTGTAACTGCAGCTCCAGTGAAACATGGTAACAGGAACTCTGGAAAAGCACCCACAATTCCATTTCAAGCAGTAAAATATTAGAGAAGTAACATGGGGTGGTTACTTACCTACAGAAAATCCAAGAAACAATTCTCTTTGCAATTAATCCTGCCAATACAAATCCTAGATGCTGGCTAAATTTCTTCATAAAACAAGGCAGCTTCCACTAAAACAGTACCCTAAACTAGTGGGAAACAGATGTAGACACTCCACAGGGGGTGAATGTTATGCCTTAACATTTGTTTTTAAGTACTTTAGAAAAACAAAAGCTTTTAAACAAATTTACTGTGAGTAGGAGTCTAAGGAGTTAATAAACTTTTTGTTGTGCATCACAGATTAAAACTTGGCAGGCTAAGGAAACAGCAAACATTAAAGTGAAAGCTACCAAATGTGCTCCGGTTTTAAAATTCATTTGTGACAGAACTGTACTCTTGGAAACCTGAAAATGATGAGTTAAGTCAGAATCCCCCAGTGAGAAATCAGAGTTCTTAACAGCAAAGTTGTTGTACAAATTATCATATCCCAACCAATTGGGCTAAAACTGTTCAACAATTATTTACTGCATAAAGTGTCACAAACCGCCAAAGAGGAGGGAAGCAGCAGAAGGACCACTTGGCTAGCCTACCTGCTAGACAGGGCATTCTCGTTTCTTTGGTACTTTCGTCAGTTAACCTTTACCAAATTCAGAAAATCAGGATTGCATCTGCGCAGTTTACACAGCACTGTGTAAATTCACTACGAGACCTACAGATGCTTCTGGTGCTTCTCTTTAGTCTAACGTGGTGTCATAGCAGCATAGCTTGTACTGACTACACTAATATTCTACCTCTAAGAGACTAAAAGTCGCCCACTACATTACTTTCATCTAAAGGAGTTCTAAAGAACCTCGTGTGGTTCATTAATTGTCTCCCGAATAAGTATAAGAGGGTGTTAAACTGCACTCCAGTCTGATCTCTACGGTTTACCTGCTGCCTATCTGTGACTCAAGTTACTTATCTTCTCCGTGTTTCAAGTTCCTCATGTGTAAAATAGGACGGCAATATTATCTACTCATGATGTTGCTTTAAGAATTAAATGAATGAATATGAAGTACTTGGAATGGTCATTAGCATATAATAGTATTTAATAGGTTTTTCTTGTTGTTATGACTTGCCAGGCCCTTCGCTAAGGGGTAGACTATTACAGCATTTAATTTTGAGAAGATACCAAAAGAGGAATACCTGGGTCAAATGGAACCTCTAGTCCTAGTATTTTGAGGAATCTTCACACTGACATCCTCTATGGCTGCATCAGTGTACGCTCCCACCAACAGTGGAGAGGGTTTCTTTTTTCCCGCAGGCCTGCCACCATTTGTTATTGGCTAATTTCTTGATGGTAGCCATTCTTTCTGGAGTGAGATGGAATCTCAGTGTTGTTTTAATTTGCATCTCTCAAATAACCAATGATGTTGAACATTTTTTAATATATATGTTTCTTTGCCATTCATATTTCTTCATCTGAGAAATGTGTATTCATCATGTGATGCTCATTTTTGGATTGGGTCTTTAAATTTGGGGAGAATTTGTTTTTTTCACTTCTTTATGTATTGTAGATATTAGTCCTCTGTCTAAAGAGTAACTGGCTAAAATCTTTTCCCATTTTGTGTGTTGTCTTTTCACTCCATTGGTGATTTCTTTTGCTGTGCAGAAGTTTTTTAATAATACGAGATCCCAGTTGCTGATTCTTTATGGTATTTCCCATGTGGCATTTCCCCTTGATTTATGCAGTTGAGGTTTTGTGCATAAAACCTTTGCCTGTGTCTGTATCTTCAAAAAGTTCTACCTATTTTATCTTCCACCAGATTTAGTGTTTCTGTTTTAATATTTAGATCTTAATTAGAAGCATCATACCACAGTGATGTATGCATACCCAAGTTTATAGCAGCACACTTTGTAATAGTTAAATCTTAGAAACAACCCAAATACCCTTCAACTGATAAATGGGAAAACTGTGGTTATATTTTATACAATGGAATACTATTCAGCCAAACATAAGAACAAGCTTGAGACATTTATAGTTAAATGGATGAAACTTGAGACCATACCCTTAAGTGAAATAAATCAAACACATAAAAATTACATGGTCTCTCTACTGTTAGAAACTGAAAGCATAATGGGTATTGTGAAATAGGAAAAAAATTTTCAAAAGGAAAGGAGAACTGGGGGAGGGGGAAAAGAAAAAAATGAGAAAAGGAAGATAAAATGAAAACCTTTGTAAATAAAGGGGGCAAGAGGGGTTGAACAGAGAGGGAGGGAACAGAAAGGAACAGGGGAAAAAAGAAGAATCAAGATATTTCACATACAGGTACAAATCCCCTACAGTGAAAGTGATCATTGTGTGTATCTAAATGGTACTAATAAATTTAATAACAATAATAATTAATTAACAGATAAATAGAATACTATAGCAACCAGTAGCAGAAAAGATGTTTGACCACTTAAAACTGTCAGCTATTAAATTGTACACATATTTAACCACTAACTGAAATCATGGTCTACGAAGGGAAATAATAGACTTTTGTAGGACTGTGTGACGTCAGACTCTGACCCAGACATAGCAGGCCGTGAAGGCGTCCCTTGAGAAAATGGTGCAAGTGCTGAAACCTGAAGGATGAGCAGGAGTTAACTCAATTTTAAAAGCGGGGAGGCGTCTGGGATGAATACAGGCATGTGAAGGGACTATCATAGAAAGCTTGCGGATGAATGAATAATAAGGTGCACTATATTGTAACTCATTAGCTTCAAGGAAAATAAAACATTGTTAAGAAAATAAACATAACCATGGAACACTACCTGACTCAGTTGCAAATAATAATGGAAACACTGAATAAATGTCAAGGCCAGCCTCAGGTACACAGTGAGTTCAAGGCCTGTCAGAGAGAAAGATAAAGAAAGAAAGGAAAAAAAAAGGAAGGCAGGAAGAAAGAAAGGAAGGAAGGAAGGAAGGAAGGAAAAGAAATAAAGGAAGAAGAAAGAAAGAAAGAAAGAAAGAAAGAAAGAAAGAAAGAAAGAAAGAAAGAAAGAAGGAAAGAAAGAAAGAAAGAAAGAAAGAAAGAAAGAAAGAAAGAAAGAAAGAAATTATTTAAACTAATTCATCAGAATTACCAAGATTCCCTAGGACATTTTCCCAAACTGACCTGATACAGAAATGGGTATTTGTCAACTTCATGCTGGAGTAAAGCAATACCGTCATTTTGAAACCTGACAGTTTAGCAGCCATTCAATTCTACATAAAGGAGATCAGTTTAATATACCCAAACCCAGTGGAAGTCTTCCAGGACTTTGACTCTTCAGAATCAAGATCCCCACAAATGACCAACCATGTGAGACAGCCTGGCATTGGAACTTCAAAGAACACTGCTGGCTTGCCACACATGGTGGCTCATGCCTATAATATCAGTACTCAGGAGGCTGCGATAGGAGGATTCAAGTGAGTTTAAGTCCAGCCTGAACTACACAGGAAGATCCTGTCTCAAAAAAAAAGTCTGTTCACTTGTCTTTCAGTTTCTTACTTACAAAATACTTATTTAAGTTTCATATTTGGAAATAAACATATTGAGCTCCTGGAGTAAATTTTTAATTTTTTCAAAGTAATCAGGGTGCTAAATGTGATTTTTAAGTCATTTAAAATTTATCAAAGAGCCAAACTGATCTTCTCCAATGAAACCAAAGCTCCAAGAACAGTGCAAATATTATTAAGAATCCCTAGAACATTCATTACTTCTAATCCAGTAATACTATTTCTAATGGTTTCACATCAAAAATGATTTTACATACTTTTTAAGTTGTATTTACAAGTTACGTTTACTCTATAAGATATGCAAGTATTAAACTGAAAAAGAAACTTCAAATTAACTAAGTGATTATCAGTGAAGAGTTGTTTCTTTTTCAATACTGTTCTATTACTTGCAAGCTCTTCTTATTTAGCATTTATCAATTTTATAATGAGAAGATACAAGTTGGGGAAGCAGATTTTAAGAGAGAAAATAAAACCACACATTCAGGGCAATTCCTTCCCATTCTCTACCCTGTCTGTTAATCATTAAGCCACAATGACACTTTGATATTTTTAAATTTAAATGTAAAAGCATATGCAGAATCTCTGACTTGTTATCCAAATAATTATAAATCATGCAGCAAGCACATTCTGTACAAGGAGATGCAGCAGAGATAAATCATATGCAGGATCATACCATGCCAAAAATACAGACCGCTTCCTCATTACTCACATGCAGCCACGCTGAATAGGTTCACTGATATATCTGTTACCCCAGTCATATTTCTTTTTTTGAGTAAAGCTTAAAGTACAGTAAAGCTACTTTTAACAAAGCAGTGTTGTGAGCTCAGTGAAAGCTTTATTATTCCCACTTAGCACATTATTCTTCAGATCAAAGTTCATTCTTATCTTTTCTAAGATGACACCTATCTGTCCCACAGTCCTCTTGTTCAATAACTTCCATTTAAAATTTTCTCTGCTTCCAAATCAAAGGAAATATTGAGGGGCATGATGTATCTTTGAAGATCTAAGCCTCCAAATTCTTTGGGCTTTAGAGAAACCACAAAGGACTACAAAGCAGAATGAAATATTAGCCATGTCCCTTATATAGATTATAGCCAAAGGAGTGTATTTGGCTTGAGGGGCAAAATGATTTATTACTCTTCAACTAACCTCCAATGAAAGCTTTACAAAATCTCTAGAACAGACTAGAAACATCTCTAGATTCAAGCACAAGAGAAAGACAGACTGGCTTAGCATTCAGGCTGAGTTGATCACTGTCAATAATACTATAAAAGCATAAAATAAAATAATTCCCAAGTCCCTTCTGGCTAGTACAAAACACCAGGATCTAATCTCATAAGCCTGTAAGGTTCTGATTTACAGCCACATATTGGCTTACTTGCTCATAATAAAGTTGAAATCATGATATTCCTTTTATATTTAGAAATATCATTCTACCTTCATGCTTCCTAGTTCAGGAATCAACAAAACAGCCAGAGAAACATAAATGTTGAGTCTATTGCTGTGTGGTGGGGATACAAATGTAGGGAGCGCGGCAGCGACAGACTGCTGACAGGCCACTGCTCCCAGTAGAATAGTTACACTGCTTTTATACTGGTTATTACCAAGGTAAAGAAAATTCTAGTCACTGATGAAGAGCAGATCATAACCACCTGTTTAGGAATGTATGATTTACTGTTACTGGTAGGATTTAGTATTCGCTTTCTGTTTATTTCCTTATTGATACTTTATGTCGCTTAATTTTGGGGACATTACACAAATAACATATTTCAGACTCTTTGGGAGAAAGAAGCTAATCAAAAGGGCATACAGGTCTGACTTTGATTTTGTAATAGCATTCTACCAACTTTTTGTTCATCTAGCCACAGCCGTTGTTCACATATTTATGGAATATCTATACTATCTTGGTGTAGGCCCTAGAGTTGCTAAAATAAGGAAGAAATTTTGTGATTTATATAAGAGTTGTAAGAAAATGTCTTGGACCACATCTTATAATTTTAAGATTTTCATTTATAATATAATGTAATATAAGTAATCCTATAAGTAACAGATGCCCAAGTCATGATTTTTGCCATTTCATAAAAAATACTGTCTGTAAATTAATGCTTTAAACCACTGACAGGCGTAATTTATTTCCAAGTCAGCACCTTCATTTCCATGCCTTGGAATAGAAAACAACTGCTAAGACCATAAGAATGAAAACAAGTATTAATTTTCAAAAACATGTTTATCACATTCACAGCTGGAAAGCTAGCGAACTTTAGAAAAGTATTTTCCACTCTAGTCTAACTCAAATGATAGTGCCTACATCTTCATTTAACACAAAATCAGTCTCGAAACATATTAATCTCTAAATCCCTGTCATTCACCACCAAGGGCAAATTAGGTAACTGCTTGCTTCTACCGTTTCAATAATTCATAAGATTCTCCCGTAAAGGCTGCATCCTCTAAAGCATGAAGTGAAAGGTCTTCACCACTGAGTTCATGTGGAGTGGTTTACATCACAGACTTTGACATTTCCTGGACTAAGTTACAGCCAACCTGAATGGGCTGGACCTCATTCCACTACCAAGTGTAGTCCTGGACAAAACTAAAAATAGGAGTGTGGGGGGTTGCTTTGGGGATTTTCTCCTATCCTTACCTCCGCTCCCCATTCACTGGGGGCTCCCCTTCACTCTGCCTGGGCTGGGCCATCCGCTGATGTCCTGTGACTACATCCCAAAGTTAACTCCTGCTTCCCCTCAGTGCTCGATTCAGGGCCCATATTATTAGAAAAGAACCTGAACTGATTCTCTAAAATGACTAACAATCCTCATATCTACTCTCCCAGGAACACTTGCCTTCTGAGAGCAAACAGAAGCCAACATGGCGGCACATACCTGTAGTCCCAGCTACTGAGGCACCTGAGGCAGGAACATCATTTGAGCCCACAAGTTCAAGATCATCCTAGACAACATAGTGAGATCCCACCTCTAAAAAAAAATAAAGAAAAAAGAATATGCAAAAATAGACCCCACCAGCTCACACACCCTGTGACCCCTCCTCAAACCAGGCCCCAGTTTACAACACCAGATCCAACCATGGATAATCACCGACGGGTTAATCCATTGACAAGCACAGTGTGCCCAGGAGCCAATCACCCACCAAAAGTCCCACTTCTGAATACATGAGCCTTTGGGGGACAGTTAGGAACTACAGCAAAGTACCAAGGCCCTCGGGGTTATGAAGAGTGGACCAGGCCTCACGGGTGTGTTGTTACTACGAAATCTGCGATCTCTGATGATATTCGCTGTCTCTGATGATACCCGCAGTCTCTCGTGATACCCGCGGTCTCTCATGATACCCGCGGTCTCTCATGATACCCGCGGTCTCTCATGATACCCGCAGTCTCTGATGGTACCCGCGGTCTCTCACGATACCCACGGTCTCTCATGATACCCGCGGTCTCGGATGACACAGCCCCTTCACTTTCGAGGCACTCTGTCACTTCCATACACAGTTTCGGGGGAGAAGCCTTCTGCGGCCCAATAGCATTTCCATTTTTCCTCTCTCGAGTCGCACTGCCACACTAATGACATCGGAAGCGAGCAACCCCAGGTCCCTTTTTTCCTGACTCCCACAAACCTCTGCGCCCTTCCTTTCTTTCTCCCCAAGAAAAGTGCTTTGCAGTCTGGTGAACGGTGTATATAGCCTGTTCTCTTCCTAACTTCTTCTGAGCTCTTGCTTTATCTCCATAAATCCACTTCACACAAAGATTTAGGATTTTGAAGCATAAAGTTCAGAGACATTCACAAGATGGGCCTATTTTATGTCCTGCTATGGAGCTCCTCTGAGGCCGCAAGCCGAAAATTGACTGCCTGCTTGAACAGGGAGAAGAAAAGGGCAGGAAATACGGTGAAAAGCACACGGAAGACTATTTCAGACATGCCGGCCGTAATACGTCAGAGGGCGTTCGCTCCAATCTTTGCGCCACAAGCACATCCGAATTCAGCTATAGCGTGGAGAGCGGTTACCAGGGATGGGAAGCCGAGGGGAGGGAGGGCTGGAGAAGGGCTGATCCGCGGGCACCGAGTTACAGGTAGACGTGAGCGAGTAGTTCTGTGTGCTTGTCTACAGTGGGGTGATTGCAAGTAGCAAAAAAGTACGGTACCTTTCAAAAAGCTAGGAGGAGCTTGAAAACTTACCATGAAGAAGTGATAGGTATCTGAGAAGCTGTTTTTATCCTGAATCAGATGTTACACCCCGTATACTAGCAAAACGTGATCCCGTCAACATGTACAAATTTCGTTTTAGGTACTAACTGAAATTAAATTTATTTTTTTAATTAAAGGTATAAATCTAATACTTTTTAAACATACCTATCAAGAAACATTCCCCCGAGGTATTAACCTGAGTCTCTTCTGTGTAGATCCTACGGGCAGACAGAAGAACCTCAATGATACTCGAACTCATCCATCAGAAAGCTCAATAAAAAAAGGGAGCGAGGCCACGTGGCTCACAAACCAGCCTTCAGGTTATGTTGTTATGTTTAAAAATACAGAAGGGAGGCCAATAAATCATCAGGTCACATTCTCTGGCCCTCTTTCCCGCTTCTGTGGCCCCTGAGCATGTTCATAAACGGAGAAATTTCCTCAATGGAAAGCAGCCTTCTGTACGCAGAGAATGTACTGTTGGCGCCACCTCGTGGTCACATTGAAAAGATCGTGAGGTCGGGTCTACCGGTGAACTAGGCAGCTAGAGAGGTTCTGGAGGAGGGCACCTGGCGCAGGTTCATGGTGCTTCCGCCAGGAAAACAGGTGCTTTCTAGGAAATGCTTCATCTTTCTAAACTGAAGATAGCAACTAGTCTTATTTGCTCTTGTTCAAGGCTTAGAATATATCTCTCCTTTTCCCCTTCCCCACTGATACTAATACCACAGATAAGGAACCCAGCGTGCTCTTCCCCTATTCCTAGAACCGGACCCTGAGATAAAGTTTCCACGTTAGCTGGTTCCAAATCTCCCATCTCCCTTCGTCCCAATAATGCAGGAACTACAAGCAAAGGTCAACAAACTTTATTGCTGGAAGGACGCCTATCAGTTTGCAGCTCACTGGTACCCAAAGAAATTTTGTAAATCCAGTTATAATTAGTTATAATTACCGACACATTGGATGCCAGAAGCCAGGCTGCGAATTTCCAGCCCAGCGTCCTGTCCATGTAATCCCACAGAACGTGGCCTCCCTCGGGAACACTTTCAGCATAGGGTGCAAAGAAAATTGCTGTGACTCTTGGCCCATGTTCCAAACCGAAGTTTGCAGAATCGTATAACATTTAATTTGTAATCAACAAAGCTTGATTCCTGCTGGAGTTTTCATCCCTGGGCAATGTTTCACACTGTTTTTCAGCCCTGCAGTTATTGGACCGTCTGCTGCTGAATCGTATTTGCTGTTTTTTATTAGTTGTAGGGAGTGCTCAGTTCCCAGGAGTGTTCTCACATGTAAGCCCCTTCCTGTCCGGTTCTCCACACCTCCAAACATGGTGTGTCCTGTTATTTTGTTGTCAGGAGCTTTTTACTATAATAAGGTGTGCTTTTCATAACAAGCAGTGCTTCTGGAATCTGTGGGTGAAGGCGGTCTTCAAATGCAACTAGTGCTCTGCATCTTGCAGACGGCATAATTATAAAATTGTCTCCTAGGTGGAGAAAGCACCCAAAGAAGAGTAAAATTTTTGCTAACATCTTTACACAGCACACACAAAAGCTTGGGCAAATTTTCAGAAATATCTTCACGATAATTATTTTCTGATATTTGTTGTTCATCCTCCTTTGAAATCATGCTAAGGAAAAATAATATTCTTCCATATTTTAAACCAACCTCTCATAAATATGGGTGGCTTTCTAGTGTAGGAGGAAAATGGATGTCGCAATTATATTTTAATTAAAATAATAAAAGAAATTTTTAGAATCCAGTTATCCTTTTGCTCTTGATCTCAATTTTTAAATTAGTTCTAATTGTTCTTTTCCTAAGCTAGCTAGTGCTTAACTTTCCTTTTGCCTGAGGTAAAGCTCATTCCAAGTTCTTGTGTTATTTATTTTCTGCACGTAGTTATACACAAGAACAGATGTCGTTTAGAAGAAAAAGACTAGCTCCAATATTCCACTCCCTCAAGTCTTCAGAAAACAAATGCCTTTCTAGGTTCTCTATAACCGTGAGTTCATAGCTTTTCACACCAAGGTGAAGAGTGAGAATTTACAATCTTGACTGCCGGGAAGCTAATGAGGACAGGCGACCACGCTGGTGTAAGCTGGTCAGCGTGATTCTTTCCTGTAGGAAAGTGCCAAAAATCCTTATTAAATTTCAAATGTTACAGCTGGAGACTTAACACCCTCACCAGAAGCCATTTTTATTTCTTTGCCTAAACACTGTTTGCTAGAATTCCCTCTACTGAAAAGAGAAATTGCTGATTAGCCAAATGAAGTTAAGCCTTCCTTCACTGGTCTAGCTAATAGGACTCCGGGGCTATGTGCCTCACGCTCACCCCATCAAGCCTTCTGGGCAGGATTTCTCTGACGGCAGGCATTACCTCACCACGTTCCCACCAAGAAATGAGGGTGATGACAGGCTGAGATGTTAATTCTTAACTATTCTGTAACCGAGGTCACATTCAAGAATGAGAAAATACTTGGCCAAGAAAACAAACCACATTTCTCTGCACCCTGTTCTCTGTAGTACACAGTGTCTGTTCCCAGGTTAAACTGAATAAATATAGTCAGCTCTTTGTACTGGTGGGTCCCATAGCTGCCGATTCAGCCAACTGTGAATTGAAAATATTTGAAAAAAAGTATATGTTTACTCAATATGTATAGACTTTTCTCATGGTCATTATTCCCTAAACTGCATAGCATATTAACTATTTATATAGCATTTATTGGGGCTGGGGATATAGCTCAGTAGAATAAGTGCCTGCCTAGCAAGCGCAGGGTCCTGAGTTCGATCCCCAGTACCGCCAAAAAAAAAAAAAAAAGATATATAGCATTTATTTTGGAGTAAGTATTTTAAGTAGCCTACAGATACTTTAAACTATACAGAAGGATGTGTGTAGGTGATATACAAAATTATTAACAGACTTGAGCATCTACAGATTTTTGTGTCCATAGTGGTCCTAACCTTTAAGTATCCTCCCCTATACCTTAATTCATCTCTAGTACAATTATAATACTTAGTAAGCACTAATTAAATAGTTTATATGCTATATTCTTTAGGGAGAGATAACAAGAAAAACATCTGTACATGTTCAGTATAGATGCAATTTTTTAGAATGACTTTGACCCACAGATGGTCAAGGGTGGCTTCTGTGAAACTCAGAGCCTAAAGCAAATTTACAGGCATTTCTTGGCCTTGCCTTGCCCTCCATCACCACCAAGTAAAAATCCAGAGGATTCCAACTGAGGCCCTTATGAAAAAACATTTCTCATGATGGAATTTACTAAAGTTTACTAGCTTCTGTTGAGTTTCCCTCTTCATGGACAAAAAAATAACCACCAGGAAGGAATACAAATTTGGAAATCAAGCTTTACAAATTTTATAGGAACAGAGGTGGATTCACAGAAGAAATTGAAAACGTGACCAGCATGTTAACTGTCTCTGTGGCAAAAGAAGTTTCTGAATCAATGGTAGAGAACGAAGGAATTGAGCACAAAGATGCCTGTGTATCTGCCTCACCTCTGCAGTCAAAACACTGAGCAGAGCTGATAGCGAGATGTAAGGGGAAGAACGCATACGGCTCCAAACTCAGAAAACCGCCTCTGGGTTCCGGCAATATGGGAACTGCAAGATATATTCTTGGCACAGAATCGGAACCCAGTTTGAATGCAAAGTAAAACTGTTCAAAAGAAAGATGCTTCAGGCTACAGCTAGGGAACTCTTCACAGGAGGCGTATGTTTGCAGTTAGTGTACTGTATCCAAACAGGAGAGCTCTGTTTCATCAGACAAGTGTCTGTTCTGATGACCCTGGTCCTGAGATAGTAGGAAACATCTTTGCTGAAAATGGGAAGAGGAAGCTTCACGCCTCCTCAGAAAAGATCTTTCCCTGTGGATGGCGAGGAAAAGAACAACGGAATTTCGAAAAGGACAGTCACCACCCGTTACCTCTGACTCACTACTTCTAAGGATGGTTTCTTCCCCTTTGTCTTTCTCTTTCCCCCTGCCCCTCGGTGCGTCTAGATTTTGTCATGTCTTTGAGCTTTTGATGAATATTCATATGTCTCCCTAGTGATCTGGCTGTACTATGATGAAGAATAGACTGAAGTACTTAATATAGCCTCTGCTGATAAAGAAAGCAGTGCTGCGGCCAGTCACCCATGTTAATGAGGGACGTTTTACTATAACTAGACGATGGATGAAATTGTAGGGCTAGATCCACCGAAAAAATCCAATTGCCTTATCACAGCTGTCCCCGTTTCTTAGGTGTATATGAGAGAGCTGCTCCTGTAAAAACCTTTCTAAGTTATTTGTCAAATGGTGTAGTCATAGCTAAAGATCAAGTATTTATTGAGCTGAGTTTTGTAGTGGGCACAGGGTAAAGCGGAAGGGAGGAAATGAGGCAGGAGCCCTACAACTTAGGAGTTTGTCTATGGTAAGTGCTTCCTGCAGATGAAGTGCAGCTGCTCAGGCCTCTGTTAAAACAGCTGCCGCATACTTACCTGGCAGGGGAGACACCATGATCACAAAGGCGGTTTTCCCAAGGTGATGCTCTCCCACTGCAGTCTGGATGTGCTGACCCCTGCTGCGATTTCCCCCAATGCAGGAAACTGCATAATTTGTGGTAGTGGGGGACTGTGTTCACATGAAAATAAAATAAAATTCCTGCCACCCCATGAGCATCACCAACCATACAGGGTGCCCGGTTGAGAGAACAAGCACGCTGAAATTTAACTCTCCCTCTGCATTCCAAAATCTGCCTCACCCAGAAGAGACACCTTTTAAAAAGTCACACAAAGATAGCACCAGGAACCACAGCCCTGTGTTAAATCACAGTTGTTAGAATATCTTACCTTCCTCTAGGGCTTCCTCGTACTCCTGGTCAGACCTCACCCATAAACCTGTAAGTCTACAGCTGAGGTGAATTCAGGTAACTTATAGCAGAACACAAATGTATATATGCTCATAATAGTGTGGTCTCAGATCTCTTAGGGGTGTTGACTTAAGCCACTGTTTCTTTGTAGTCATAGTTCAAAGTCTTAGTCCAGCTGTTCTAAGTTCATAAGCACACTAAAGTCCAGAATTCTTTGTTCACACCCATCGTGTTTATAATGCACTTTTTTCGTAGTAATGAAAACAAGAGCCTTTCTGCAAATGCTCTACTATATTCCTAGTCTTTATTAGTTAATATGCAAAAATAAAAACGTGAAAAAGGACGGGGGGAAGCGAAGTTTGAGGAACTGGTTTGCAGATATGGGTATGGGACTTTATTCACACAGCTGATCTGCTGCTGATCAGCTCCACAGATTACACTGAACGGAAAGGGCATGCTTTTGTCGTGTGTCTGCTGCCTCTGTTGCAAAGATAAACACCTTAATTGGCAAGACTTCAGAGTCCTGTGGCATTTTATGTTATGGTCTGATAGAAATAATTGGTCCTGGCTTTGTAACAAAGTTGTTTTGTAAATCCTTACTAATAATGGGGGGAAAGCTTTGATAAGGCAATATGTTCTCATTTTGGTATTAAAAATTTACAAGAACTTTACTCAGAACAAATTCTGATCCTGTCACCTTGAAAATGTAATTCTTATCATTCTTTCAATTATAAAAGGTTAGAGCTACAAGCTTCAAAAACCTAATTGAACGCATAGCTCTCAGGCAGGTTACTTATTATAGGATTCTTTTAAGATTTTTTTGAAATTTGTTCAATCCATAAATACATTCTATTCCCATCCCTCCGAACCCCACCAAAAACCTAGAGGTTTTTTTGTGGAGGAGGGGGAGTTGTTGTTTTTAGTTAACCCAAGTCCTGGTTTGCCTTCTACTGTGCCCGATTTGAAAAGCAACTTGAAATTACACCTGAACTCAGTTTTTACCTATGATTAAACACCACTTTCAAGTAAACAAGAAAGCAGCAATTAATGTATAGATTAAAGGGTACCTAATAATCATTAATCTTTGTGATTGTTTCCTAACATAAATTAACCTTGTTATTCTTTCAACACAGCTTTGACTCACTGCCCTAATAGGCTTCAAATGATATCATTTGAGAATTGTTCTATCTTTTAAAAAACAAATTTTAAAAATAACCACAAAAACTAAGTCTTAACACAAAGAAAGAATCCCTCAAAGATGAGACCTGTCCCCATAAACCCAATGAAAATCCTTCTCCTGATTCATGTTCAGCACCTGCCCAAGTTTCAAGTAGCCAGAAACTAGAGAAAAACCTAGACCCGAGCTCTCGGAATGCTTACTTCCTCTTTCTCAGAAGCTACATCTCTTTGGTGCTTCAAAATTTGAAACATCTTCTTTTCTCAAACTCTTTGTCTGACACCCAGGATCTCCTTCAGCCAGAGTTATATACAACTCCACCTTAGCCCAGACTGTGGTATCTTAAATATATGATGTTTTTTCTCTCCACTAAATGTGAGATCCTTGAGGCCAACAGCTGTGTGCTGGAGTCTCTATATTCCAGCACCAGTCATGCTATCTGTAACATAGTAAATGCTCAATGTTGGTTGACCGTAGAACCAGTAATGAAAGGATGAAGTACTACATTTCCTCTAGGAAAAGACTGGTTGGGAATGAATATCAGCTTCACCTCTTACCCCTCTGAATACCCAGATATATCCCTACCAAAGGTGGATGTCCTTTCAGGCTAGAGGTGTCACCTGTGAAGGGGCTGCTGTGGAGCTGGTCTATCCAATATGAACACATTAAAAATAATTTTGATAGCATGGTCATCTTCATTTTAAGGAGAATCTTGTAGAAATGTTGCAAATTCCTTTAGTTCATTCAAAGGTTGTATCTGTATATGCCTAGTCAGTCCAGAACAGCCAAGATGGTGCAGAATGCTACCTATGCATAGGTTTCCTTCTGGAAGAAGGTGGTATCAGGAATAGTTATCAATTAAATATTTATATGTGAGTTTCTCAAATTTGCCAAATCATTTTCTCTTTATTTTGACTTCTAAATTCTTTATGTCTTAAGCAGCATGCTTATTTGCACAGGGACAGAATTATCATGTCTGTCGCATCATAATTCATGTTAACTAAGAGAATGCTCCAAAAACATTGCTCTCTACTTTGCTTTCATTTGACCATGTGTAACTTTGCTTTGCTAAGCTCTTAAATGGACTTGCAATTCAATCCTTAAGCACAAATCTATGCTTATGAATAAGGACAGTCTATGCCCCTGAAGTTACATTCCAGTGTTGCTTTTCTTGAAAACAGTGCATATATTGCTTTTGACTACGCTGCCTTTGTGTAGCTTTATGAAAAATTGGCAGCTCTAAAAGGTTGCATCTTGATGTGTCTGGTTCACAAACCCATGCAGTTCTTTGATCTCCAGTTTGAATCATGAAGGTAAACTGTTCATGAGCTGAAACAGCAGGCATCATTTCTCCATCTGCTGCACAGCACTCCAGAGATGCCACAGGCCCAAGGAAAGTAAAACACAGGAAAAGAAAGAACATTTCTCTGTTGAAATGCCTGGGGCAAATCAAGCCCAAGAGTTTAGCTGGGGGGGGGGGGGCTGCCCATCAGAATTTGTATGGGAAAAGCTGGGTCAGATTCCCAGACACAGGATGATGTCCTGGAGGGGCAGAGAAGAGAAAGAAAACCCAGTACAAAGCAGTTTTAAATTAGTGTACTGTTAAAAACCTAAAACAATAAGTTAATCATTAAGAAGACTTTTTTCTTGTGATACTAGGGATGGAACCCAGGGCCCTCACACCGAGCTAAAAGTCAAGCCCTTTTTTTTAAGGACCAAGTCACCAAGTGGCCCAGGCTGGCCTCTGGGCTTGCCATCCTCTAGGCTCAGCCTCCCAAACTACTGGGATTACTGGTCTGCACCACCACATTCAGCAAAAAGACTTCTTATTAAAGACTCTCTGGGTCTTTTACTTTACTATAAAATCATTCTCCCTGAGTCTATACAAGAATCAAGAAAATATATCCCCAGACAGTGAGAAAGCATTATATTCAATTTTGTGATACGCACACCTTGCCTGACATGTGTTTCCTCAACCAGGTCATTACCCCTTACAAAGTGGCAAGTGAAGTCCTGGGTATCACATGTCCAAACTAAAAAGAAATCAGCCTGCTAATTCCTTAACTGAGATCGACAAACTCTCCAGACTGAAGGCTATGGCCACCGCAGTGGTCTATTATATCCCTTCTCTGTGTAATTCTATTCTTAACTGGCAAAGCTATTCTATTAGTGTGGAAGCGTCAGTCGAACGTCTGATTGACCACCGGAGCACTGATGAAGATGGACACAGAAAGAGTGTTGTTAAAACTATAGGCTCTTCCTGCAAACAGCTCAGGCGCACAAAGCCAAAAGGGGTACTGTGGTAACGAGGATGCACAGCTTGCTCTTTTTAATTCCTTCCCCTCCATAGTCAGCCATCTCCTTAGGAACTGCGCATTGTTACTCAGCAACTTCTGAACGAGAGGAGTGAGTGCACCGTCCAGCAGGAGCCCAGCCGGTTCTGGAAGCCTCCTGTTAGGTTACTAATCGATTTGCAGTAGCTAAGATGAAAGTCAAGGCACACTGTGGGTATCAGGACCCTCACTTTAGGCAAATGTGACACAATACGTCACACATTTTAAATGCACAGAAGCTGAGAAATAACATTTCAAAGCCTGTGGGTCTCAAGAAACTGTACAACTCAGTGTGATCTCTGCTTTTGATATGTGGCAAAGAGAGAGTTTGTGTGACCTTGCTTGTATGGTGTTTTGTTTTTCATACTAGTATTGTGTAGATTTAGGGCAGTAGTTCTGAACCAGGGATCCATTTTATACCCCAGGCCGTGTGTGACAATGAAGACGTTTGTGCTGTCACAGCTGGGGAAAGACAAGGGTGCTGCGGGCATCTAATGGTAAACGTCCCAGAGCACACAGGACAGCACCCGGGAAAATGAATCATCCGCTCCAAAGTGTCACAGCGCCACGGGGGAGAAAACCAGTTGGGGGGGGGGGATTTTTAAATTTCGCTTTTAAAAGTACTTTCATTTTAATTTAGCTAATTCATGGTCTAGTTTTAAAAGCTAAACAGTGCTAATAAAACTCATGAAAATTAGGCATTCTGTGACCTGCTTCTTCCAAACATTTCACTATTTCATTTAGGAGGCCTTTGTTCCAAAGACTAAGATAGTTCTTACTTAAGTAAGCTTGGACATCATTAGCAACACAACTTTGGAATGCAAAGATTTGGCACTCTTTGAACACCTTGTTCCTTTTCTGCCTTCTCTAATTTCACCATTTTTTCCACTATCCATGTCTTTCTAAAAGACGTTTTTCACTTTATTTCTAACCTTTTTGTTCAATTTTAACATTTAGCATTAGCTCTTTTTACCCTAATTTTTATTCCCAAAGCCTCTTTCTTGATCTCTTTTCTCTTGCTCTGAGTAACAACCTGTTTTTGTTTCACAGAAAATATATCTTCTCACCCTTTTTTAAGTTTATAAGCTGTACTCTTTTTGAAATTTTCTTCACCCTTTGTTTTGTTTCTGTTTCCTTTGGGATTTATTTTTTATTGTTGTATTTTTTTGTCACCAATTTTGTTCACATAGGAATATTACATATAGGAACATTTACTAAATATATGATCTGTGCTGCTCTTTCATATTTAAAAGTGAGAAATTAAAAGGATATGCACCCCTGGGTAGATCTTGCCCACTGGGAACCACGTAGGAGCACAACTTAGGGGCAACTTAGCGTACTGAAGCTAGTCCCACATCCCAGTGTTTGTATTGGTCAGGGTAGGCTCTGCCCAGTGAGAAAAAAATTTGTCCACTGGTTCAGCAGCACACTGGGGCTCTGAGTTCACTGCAGGTCAAGCAGCTGACAGACTAACACACAGATTCCATAGTTACCAAGGAATAATGACCCATGTCTCTTCCCTTCACAGTCCATTGGCTAGAGAAAGTCACATGACTCCATCTTACTTCAACAGGGTGGACACACAAGAATACTTAGAGAGGAGCCATTCAGCTTCTCCATTGGCCTGAATCACATTTTTTAAAAGATAATATCTTCCAAAAGCCTTGTAGAACTGAGGTTTTGAATATTAAGAGTGTCTAGGTTTTTCTTCCCACCTAATTTGGCATGTTCTCCTTTTTTTTTTCCCTTTGGTTCCTTATAGTTGTGACTATGCAGGAGAGAGGCACCAAGAGCAGAAACGCATTAATGTCCCTGTTAATCTTTATTTGTATCATCATGCTTAGAATTCTCTTTAGAATTCAACAAAAAAAGTTATGACTGTGACTGTGGCAATCAAAGTCATTGTTAAGAAAAGTGAAATGTTTGTAAGTCTTCAGACACTTCTTTAGACTCCCCTCCCTACACTCACAAAATGCATTACCTTTAAGACAGAGGAGTAGACATCTACTCCAGTTATCTACATCTTTTAAACAAATCATTCCGTCTCTAACTCGGTGCCCTGAACAGTGATTTTGATCCAAGGTTTAGAGATTTGTAAGCTGGGAATTCAGGAAGGATACAGCTACAGAGGTTCCGTAATGCTAAGGTCATCATCTGGAAAGACTTTAACACTGAAGAGGTGACCCAAACATCTGGGAGCCAAGCTCATGTGAAGACCGAGTCACTCACACATCTACACATGAATGATACTGAAGTATCATTGTAGAAGTAGATCCACAAATGGATGTTACCTGGGCCTGGATTTTCTACGTGAGTCTTCTCCCAAATCCTCTAGCAGCCTCCTCCTGGTTCTGGTTCTCCTGGTTCTCAGAGCAAACATTCTAAGAGAATAGGACAAAAGCACTGTGCTTTTATGACATAGTCATCTAGGCTCGCTTCCGTTACACTCTACTGGTTGAGGTAAACCTCAAAGGTCAAAATCACTGTCACAAGCAAGAGGCGTGCACTCAATCTCCTGATAAGGAGGTGACAAGTTTCTACAAAAGCCTATGAGGTGGGGATACG
The DNA here is from genome assembly GCA_004027595.1 of Dinomys branickii. Classification (NCBI taxonomy): domain Eukaryota; kingdom Metazoa; phylum Chordata; class Mammalia; order Rodentia; family Dinomyidae; genus Dinomys; species Dinomys branickii. The sequence goes on along the minus strand of PVLD010012136.1, from coordinate 32,855 downwards.
ATGATCTAAAAGACAGAAGTAAGGACTTGCCGTTATGGTGCTACATAACATCTTCAGAAGAGCTATACTAATGAGCAGACGTCATTACCATTATTTGTAAAATCTCACCATAGGTCTAGCCATTTGTTACTCATAACTCAGTAATTCAGAAGAAATGCGAATTCAAAAGTCACAAAAAGTGAAACATGGTATATAACATTCAAAAGATAGTATCGTGTCTACCGTCATCTCATCCTGGCAGTGGCTGAGGGAGCAGAGGGGTAAAGAGAGAGGCAGTAAGTGGATACCCAAGCCATGGAGCAGCTCCAACAAAGGAAGATCTTTTTCATTACCCCCAACGCCTACATTTCACTAGAGCAGGGTAAGGAAGGGCATTTCAAAAATCAGTCCCAAAGTTGGAATTTAATTATGAGCTTCATTCATTAAACTAACTCAAAAATTTTAACTTTCTACAATGCAGGCAGAAATACAACAGACACAGATGCTTGCTGTGCATGCAAGAAGCTTCCGCTCTAGGAAATACACTATAGTAAGTATTATGTGCATATTCCTGGTGGCGCCTCAGGATGGGTGTTTAGATACTCTGTGTATAGTCAATATCTATTCAGAGTGAGCTGTTTCCTCTGTTTTGTTCAATACCCGTACCTGGTATTTTGTTTAATACCAGGTGATAAATAGTTTCAATATAACAGATGAGTATGATGGATATCTGGCCTCCTTGGGGGACTTTATGGAATACACTAGAGCTGCGACTTAAATGCAAAGTGGAGAGTTAAATGGAACAAAGCTGGAGACGCACTATGGTAAGATCATGATGGGTCTTCTGTGTTGTATTTGCATAAATGAAGAGCAATTGAAGAGATTTTAACCGAGACGGCAAGCCAAGTGGATTGGTCACACTAAAATCACTCAATCTGCTTTTAAAACATTGAGGGGACAAGATGACAAGCAGATACTAGGAGGTAATTTCCACAATCTAGGAAAAGACAAAGCAAACTTAAACATACTCTGTCTGGGCTGGGGATATAGGTCAGTGGAATAAGCGCCTGCCTAGCAAGCGCAGGGTCCTGAGTTCGATCCCCAGTACTGCCAAAAAAAAAAAAAAATACTCTGTCTGGAGGGCAGCATACAAATATAAGGATGGTACAATTAAAAGAATATTGTGATTGTTGGATGAGTGAGGCAGAGAAAAAGAAGGGCACTTTTCAACCTTCAGATTTCCGTTATGGCAACTGCGAGGAGAGCTGCTATCAAAAAGGCAACCTTGTCTAACCTTTGGCCACTGTCCACTGCAAGGCAAAAGCATGCCATTGGCAGCGCCGTTCTGGCTGAGACAGCCGAGGATGGAAGGACATAACCAGGATGGTACTCATGTCTAGCTTGACAAGCAGGAAAATCCAAGAAGTTTAAGGAGATGAACAGATTATTCCCTCTCTTCTATTTCCTCTGCTACACACACTCACTCCCCCAACCATCTGGGGATCACAACTTCATAGGAGTGCAGTGTTGGGTAAAGAACATGGACCTTTCTTTAGGAGATACCTCAGGCACTTTCCTCCTCCCTGAGGCACAACACCCAACACCCACTACTTAAACAAAGGAGTTTATTTTGGCTCATTTCAGTCCATAGCTAGTTGGCTCCCAGGCAGGATGGCACAGGTGCATAGTGGAAGACAGCTGCTGAGAGCTGCTTATGGCTTGACACCAGGGAAGCAGAAAATGAGGCAAGGGAGAAGCAGGGAAGAGATAACCCTTCCAGGCCATGTACTGGGGACACCCCTCTTCCCACTGGATTCCACCTCCTAACAGGAAGTCAGCCATAAACTCATGCACTGACACTTATCACACCACCATGATCCAATTACCTTCCAAAAGCCCCACCTATGAGTGCCTGAGGCTTGGGGGGGACATCTAGATGTAAAACATATCAGATAACTATTACATGCAGAAGCAATGTATGCAAAGGATAAGCCCAGACAGAAATCCAAAACTCTCCACAAGAACAGAAGCTAGGTCCTGTGTATTATATGCTTTCCTAAGCAATACTTTATTATCCTTTTGGAACAATATTTCAAGATTCAGGCTAGCATACCCTGGCCAAGAAGTTAAGGTTTTGTTAGCCCCATTTCTTCCAACATTTTAAATAAAGATCTTCAGGTAGGGTTGTGGAAATTCAACCACAGTGGAATCTTCAGGGTAGAGCAAGCTGAAAAGCATTGTCTCAGGTCTTAGAGAAAGATAAATATTGAGGGTCCTCTGTAGTAGACATTAGCCCAAGAATTGTTTCCTCTGGGTCACCTCTCAATCTTGGCGCTGTCCAGGATGCACTGATTTATCATGGAGTAGCATCTGATGTTTTCACTAATTCTGCAGATTTCCCTTAAAATTAGCTAATATGCAGTTTCTGTCTCTTAAGTAATTTTTTGTTATATTCCACTTCCAACTCTCTTTATTAAACAGCTTAATGTTTCTAGAAATGTTGCCATGCTTTAAAAGAGGGCATTCCGGGGCATTATTTCAAAGTCTCTCCAAAGTTCTTGCTGTCATCATTCACTGGATTACTTTAAGTACCTACAGATATTTTGTTTCACTTCCTCCTTTCAGTAGCTTTGGGTGAGTGCTATTATAATTAATTAAAATGTCCCACTTTAGAGATAACATGGGACTTTTTATGTGCGCTTGATTTGCTGAGCTGTGCCCCAACTCTGGACAGAAAGTTAACACTCCAAAAGCAACTCTGTCTATGATATTATAATGGAAGGCTTAAGAACGTATTATCATTTTACAGAATTATAAAATGAGCAGCGTCTAGTACCCTTACTCGCTTCCTCTCAGCCTCTTCTCTGATCTTAGCTGTGGGTGAGTGGCTGTCTCCAAGAGAGGCTTGGATTTCACATAAAGGATGTGCTATGCCTCCTGACTTTTGACCCCAGCAAATCCAGTCCATAGCTTATATCTACTGCTCAGAAGCTCTTGGGGGTGGGGGAGGGGAGGCACCCTTGAGGGCAACCCCGGCCTGGTGGAGAGTACAGCGAATGGGTAAATGTTCCTGCCTATCTTCTTCTGGTGGGCGATTCTTGGAGGTATTCTATACATTTCTCAAGTCCCCATCAGAATCACACCTTTCAGTCACCTCAGTCATGTTCTCTTGATTGCCTTTTTCTCCTTCCCTGTCTCCCCCTCTTTGGGCTGTTTCTCCTGCTGCTGGCGATGACTACCCAAATAACCCCCTGCACACAAGCCCTCATCTCCACCTCTGCGCGAAGTGGCACTCCAACCAAAACAGCTCTCCTCCTTCATTTTAAAAATGAAGAAATATTTGGTACAAGAGTACAATATTAGTTACAATAGATCTTAGATCGTCTGACTTCCAGAAGAGGGCGTGGTATTCTGCTGTTGAGGCCCCCACCAAACACTGGAAAGTATGAGGTGGAAAGTGCAGAGCCATGGTAGAGCAGACCTTCAGAACAGCTGGCATTCCGTCCAGGACCACCCTGAACGCGCCCATCTCTTCTGGTCTCAGAAGCGAGGCCGGGCCGGGCCGGGCCGGGCCAGGCCTGGTTAGTACTTGGATGGGAGAACAACAGGAATTCAGAGAAGAGAGCCATCAGTCAGCAGTGGTGCAGGCCAAGAAGGTTTTGTAGGGGAAGAGCCCAATGGTTATAGAGGCATATATAGGATGGTCCAGGAAAATGAGAATGTGAATGAAATTATTAAAGTCAAAATGAGCAGCGTCTATTCCTACGTCTTATAGGCCAGCCCGGCAAGCCTCACTGACCTATAGAAAGAATGCTGAACAGGTATCGTGTTGCCAGGTGATAAAACTTTGCTAGCCAGACAAAGGAATTTAAAGATCACTTACTGACACACAGCCAGCTAGGGGGAGAGGTTACATATTGAAGCAAATTCAGCACCTCTGTCCCCGCAATTTAAGTCCTGCAGTTCTTTCTCCACTATTCTTTTCTTCCAAAGGTGCTTTCACACATTTTAAAAGTTGAGAATATTTGCCTATCTCTTGTATTGTCATACCATTCATGTCTGACATGGTCAGCCTGATTTACTAGACCCTTTGACGTCAGGACACTGTTTATGCCTCCTGTCTTAACTCATTCACCCCATAGCTACACCAGTGATGGAAAACCTCTTAGAGTTTTCAGTGATACGGACAGCCTGCTGTGGCATGTATGCCATAGGCTTGCCGCGCTGCCCTACACTCTTGAAGTAGTCTCTTCAAGTACACTTTTAAAATAGTTGCTTATACTCTCAGGGAAAGTTGCTTCCTCCCTTGAAGTGGCACCTTTGTGTTTTCCCACATGATTTCTCTCTTTTTTGCTCTCATTCCCTGAATTTCAGTTCATTGGTCCTCACTGACTCAGAACTATGTCCTGAGGTCACAGATTCATTTGACTTTCTGTCTCACTGATATCCTGTGAAGCGTAATACTCATGCAGATGACCCAAATAACCATGGCCTCATCTTTCTGACCTCCTTGATTTCAGCTCTCCTCTATCCACTTCAGTGAAACCCCGGACCCTGTCATCAACCAAAAACATGTCAACTTGGAAAACTTAAATCCCCAAATATTAACCTCACAAAGCAAACTCATAGTCTCCCTTCCTTTTCAGTCTTCCTCAGTTTGTTTATCTGTTCAATCACCTTCACGTGTCAGGCATTAAGGAAGACACGGGAAAAAAATGAAACAGACAAGGTCCTTTTCCTCACAGAGCTGATAACCTCATAACTACAATCAACCAAGAAATGAGTAAATAGAGCTATTATATCAGAACAGGATGATATAGGGGTGTAGTGAACTGACACGTGTTGGTCAGTGTGTAACCCCCAGCTCAACGGAACCAGCGCGGCGCTGGGTGTGGGAGGCCCACCTGAGGGCTGTTGCCGGCAGCACAAGAGGCAGAGCTGGAGAAAAAGTTTAGAGGCAGTTGGAAGATGCTGGAGCTGTTGGTTGTCCTTGGGCTGCTCTTGGTTCTCTTGGAGGATCTCGTCCTTCCAGGACCTCGGTGTTGCTGGGAATGGCTATGGTTCACTTTGGGGGAGCTCTGGTCCTCACTTTGAGCACTGCTTTGTGGCTCCAGGGGGAAAGATGGTGCAGGTGCACTGCTCAGTCTCCTGGAGAAGCTTGTCCACTGGCTTTCCTGATAGGAGCTCAGGTGTGCTTATCACTGGGGGAGCTCGGGACCTTGTTGTTGCTGAGGATGACTGTGGTATTTTTCCAGGGATCTCTGGCCATTACTTTTGAGTGTCACTGCTGGCTCTAGTGCAGACCCCTCAGCCTGCTAGCACAGATCCTTCCTCCCACTGACACAGACTTTCCAGCTTCCACCACTGACCTTTCGGCCTTCCCAGCACAGATCCACAAAACAGACCTGCATGAGACGTTGTCATGGACTCTAGGTCTTCAACTGGACTCACACAGGACAATGTATTGGGATCCAGGCCCTCAGCTGAATTCTTTGGTCTTTAGTGTGTGGACAGATTTCCTATACTTTCTTCGCATACGACTTTTTGGGTGACTATTCTAAAATAATTCTATAAATAAATTATGTGTCCTATATTGTTCCCCTTGCAAAAACCCAACTACAACAAAGGGGTTTATATGAAAAGTACCCAATCCAGACTTAAAGGCTAGGGGTTTCTCAGGAAATAATGTCAAAGGAAGGCCCTCAAAAAAGCCTCTTAGGTGCTTGATCCCCCGTTTCACCCTCAGTCATCACCACTCTCCCGCCCTCCCTCCCACTGCTAGCCTAAGCTCTCTAATGCCGTTTTCTGATTAATCTCTTCCTAGTGTTCTCAGTACTGATCCTCCTCCCCTTACCCTTCTCCCGTGGCCACTGTGTATACTAGCTATGGGGTAAACTCAACAGTCAGCCTTCTCCCATCTTTACCCAGGCTTCTGAGTGCATCTTGAGAAAATCACATATGTACGCATTTCAGTGACACTGTACTCTGCATCTCTGATCTCCACTGGGCCTCCTGTCCTAGTCTGATCCTCTCTGATTCTAACAAGCATTTCAATACTTTCTCCTGTTTTCACAGATTCACTATTTCACTAGTGTTCCTACCACTCACATGCCAAATCCTAAGAATTCTCTGCAAATTTTCTCTCCATGACTTATTTGGAGCATTTAGAAACCTGAGATTCCTCTCGATTTTTCTTTCTTTGAGATAGGGTCTTGCTATGCAGCTCAGGCTGGCTTTGAACTCACTATGGAGCTCAGGTGGCCTCAAACACATAGCAATGCTCCTGTCTCAGCATCCTGAGTGCTGGGATTACAGGTGCACACCACCACACCTGGCTTCAGTCTTCTTTAATTTTGCTTTTAGTTTTACTTTAGTGGTATCACTTTCCTGGTTCTCTGACTGTACACTTAACCATTCCATGTTGACATTTCTTTAAACTCTCATTTTTCCGGCCTTCTTCCTAAATACTGGTATATTTCATGGTTTCATTTTGGTCTTCTCCTCTTACTTTGACATGCTGCTGTACAAACTTCATACTTTCATAACTTCAAATATGACCTTCTATATCCTTAAAACTACAAATCTAGACCTTTAACCAAGACATTGTCCTAAAGGCCAGGCCAAGAGCCCATAGATGTCTCTACGTGACCCAGTGTTATTGAACTACATTTATTATCTTTATTATTTCTCCCTGACCCATTTCTACTCTGCTTTTCTTTCATAGTCACTTTTTGTGTAATTTGCAATATCCAGCCAAGCAGCGAAGACAGGTCTGGGAATTACCGTAGGTTCCTCTCTTTCCCTCTCCACCCTACAAGTATAACAAAGTCAACCAAATTATCCCCCCCACAAACATTTTGCCTTATCTATTTCCTCCAAATTTGATTACACCACTATTTATACCCTGGTTATACAGAAGTATTGGGTATTATTTCCAAATCCAGACTATTTTATATCTCCATGGTTTTCCTTTTTTATTATTTGCGATGCCCTTTTTTCCTTTCCTTACTAGTCATTTTTCAGATTCATTCACACAGTATCCCCTCCTTCAATTAATTCAACCTTCTTGACTGTCTACTGACTCCTCAGACCCGCAAAACTTTGACCACACTCCCCAAATCTGTTATAAACCTGAAGAAAATACCTATAATACCCTATTTATCTTCTCACTGTTTACCTGACCACATCTATCCTATGAAACCAAAAGCTCTGGAAAGAGATCATTTCTGAACTCATCTTGTATCCCTAGGATCTACACAGTGCCTGGGTCAGTAAATATGTGTAGAATGAGTGAATCAACCTGGAACAACATGCAGCTCTTGTTACACCTCATTTTGTGCCTCTGAGTAAACACAGAGCCCAGGCTTTGGGGTCATACAAACATAGGTATGTGTCCACCTAATGATACATTTCCCTTGACAGTATTTGCCCTTGGCAACTTAGCCTCCTAAATTCAATGTTTCCATCTGTGAAATAAGGAAGGGTGATATTACTAACTCATCCAGGATTAAGTGGGGAAAATGTATGCAAAGAAGACAGAGGACAGCTGGCATCTAGCAAGAACTTCAGCATATGTTAGCCATTCCTTGTCATTCCTCTGCCTGGTAACTCTGCTCCCAGGATGTCCGTGATTTACCTTACAAATTCCCTAACACTTGGTCTTCTCTGAAAGCCTAAGCCAGTGGTACACACCTATGGCATGCATGCCACAGTAAGCTGCTTGTATCACTGAAAGCTCTGAAACATTTTCCATTTCATCTCTAGATATCTGTCCATTCCTCCCGCCCTTGTAGAAGAGGTGGTGATCTTCATTTGCACTTTTCCCCAAATACTTTGCACTATTTCTTCCATAGCACACGTTGCACAGAGCAAGTGTCCACTTCCTCAACTCATTTATTCGATCATGCATTAAGCAAGAATGGGAGCTATGCATGTTTATGCACAGACCCTACCTATCTGTATAGCATATACTTTATACTCAGTAAAAAAGTCACTGGAGCAAGAAATACTGCCTAACAGAGTACCAGGAATGTGATGGACACGCAAATATTTCTTGATTCAGGAGGGTCAAGTGAGTGATTTGCTGTGCCTGATAATGTTATTTGGGATAGAGTAAATCAATTCCAGGTTGAACTATATGTCCTCCACCAGAACAGAAAGAAATTAAGTGGCCAGCTATGATATTTCAATTAGGTATGTATGGAGGTGAGGTAGCATAGAAGAAATCAAAATAGCTAGAAAGAAAACAAGGAAAGCCATACTTCAAAATTGGACCTATAAGAAAGCTGCAGCTTCTGGACACAAAGTCACCCAAGGTTATAGTGCCTTTCTTCCTTCCAGTAAACTCCCTCCAAAAATAAATTCCTAAGAGTCTTAAAAAGGCCCTTTAAAATGGGCTTTTCCCTGTGTTTCGTCAATAAAATGGGACCCTGCCTTTCACATGTAAAAAGATCCCAGCTTTCCATAGATTCATACATTATGCAAGTTTCCTTTCCCAAGAATGCTTAAATACCCCCAGCCCCAGCCGATAATGCTTCTCATCCTATGAGCACCACAATCCCACTGCTTTCTGCCTAATAGATCTGTTATGCCTCCCACTGACACACCCTGAAATGCCTTTCTTTGACAAGTCAGCTGCCTATTCCTTGGGTGGAGGCAAGTGGAATCACCTTCTCCTCTTCAAGAGGAGCTCCCCAGTCCCCATCCAGGGACAGCTGGCTGGTATGTAGCCCATAGCAACAAGAATCCTATGAACAAGTTCTTGTTAGACACATTTGCAGCCCTACCTTATAGCTAACCTCAAAAGGCAAGCACAGAACACTAGTTCAATAAAGTAGCATAAAGCACTTTCAGTTCACTAGCCATCCTTCCGAGGCTGTCTTTTTTATCATTCTAAATGCTTGTTGCTTTATCCTCCATTCTGCTTAACACAGAGGAAATAAGACTATAACCCTTGCTTTAATTCCCACTCATCACTCTGACGAAACTGACAAGAGATGCTACATTTTGGTTTATGTACATTAAGGTTTGATTTGTATTTGACAAAGAAAGATTCTTCCTTGAAAACAGCACGGTACCCTGAGATAATGGTTTAAAATATTTATTTATTATTGGGGGAGGCAAAAAGACTCTTAATCATGGTATGGTTTAATGATGGCAATATAAGCTTAATTAGCACAGTTGTAATAAATTACCAGTTTATAACATGGAGTATCTTGTTTCCGTTTTCAAAATAAAAAGAGCTCTACACAGTATTGTCTGAATTATTATTATAAATTATTATTCTTCTGGATCCAGCCCACTGATAGCTGAACATTAAAATTTTTATCTCTTTCTCTACATGTTAATTTTAAGACCCCAAAGTTGAAAGCAGAAAAGCCACAAAAGTTAACCTATTAGCCATTTTTATTTGCATTATTCATTAAGCATCAACTTTCATTATCTATTCACCAACTTTTAAATGGATTTCAAGTAGTTCTCAATACTTGTTATAGTCATCATTGATACATAGGAATCATTGAGTAGGAATCACCATTGTGGATTTATGCCAAGGCCTGGGAAGCTGAGGCGACAAAGCCAGAGAAACACCTTAGGGATGAGACAAGTTAATGGTTGAAAAAGTACTTTGTAGGTAATTCAAATTCTTCAGGAAAAAAAGCAGCATTTTGCATTGGTATAATAATGTCTTTTATTTTTCACTTACTCCTTAATATTCACTTTAAAGTGACATCATTTTCTTTTAGCCATTGTTCTGTGGAAAAAGAGACAATCAAAGCAAAATATCACTATGTCGCCTACTTACTGTTGTTCTTTGCCTTTATTACTCTGTCAGTCACTGTAAAGTATATTCCAATGTTAAACTCTGGGCCAGGCATCTGTTCCTGAAGGAAGATGGCTATCGGAAATGCTTTGTTCTTAGTGATTTCTTCCACAAATCCTAGGCATTCTCTTCTTCCTTAAAAAAAAAAAAAAAAAGAAAGGCAAAGACAGTTTGAAAAAGAATCCTTTTCCACTGCATCTCTATAAAAGTAAATAAGTGATAAAAACAAATTTCAAGATTATCTATATTTCCATGTATCCAAGGCAAAGTGGATTTAAGAAGCTGGACCTTTCTGAAATATTTGAGTCAAACCTCCAACTCACTTATGAGTTTGTATCGCTAAGCCTTAAAGAGTCAACCAGTAAATCTGGGGGTATGAAGTCATTTTCTGAAAACAGCGATTCAAGTATCTCATTCTGGTGGCATCTGATTCTCAGCTGCCTCACTTCTGATTGGCCAAATGTGCAGGCTCATCACAGATGTCTCTCCAATCAGCATTCATGAGACATTTACCTTTGCCAAACTTCAAGAACCCAACTTCCACAATTCAGTGCTCAAACAACTTGCTACCATGAAGAGCCCAGGAGAATCAAAGGAGAAAAGCAGATTAAGAAATTCCATTTGAAATTAATTACAGAAATTACATAACTTACATAGATTAATCCAATTAGACATTTCCTTTGATTTTTTTTCCAGAGCAATATACCATGGCCTAGCCCCAGTTATTCTGCATAGACTCAGTACAGCCATACTCACAATTTACTATTAAAACAAAAACTAATTGCGTTATAAGGTACAAATATTGAATTAATGGTTTGACCTGGAAACAACTGGAATCTGCAGTATTATTGGTCTCTCTTTTTACCTAATTTCCTCCTGGATGGCCCAGTGGCTTCCTCTTGACAGGAGCTCTCACAGTGCAAGTCACAACAATGGAAGTCTGCTTACACGAGTGAGGGAAAACATCATTTTAAGCTGACATAGTCATATCACCGACCTTGAGCTTCTCCTCAAGAAAATGAATTGGCTTACTGAGGCAGTTCGGTAGAAAGCAGAAACCATCATTTTCTAAAGGTTCTCAAGGTGAAAACCCTCAGGGACAATCTTTTGTCAGTGTCTAAGGCTTGATTAACTGTCTTAATTCACTATGATTAATGACTTTTAAAACTCTAGGGCGAGAAGTTTCTTTATCTGTTGTACTGTATGAAACCTGTAAATGGGATGTTCTTTAAACTAGCAGCATAAGCTATACATAAAATACATTAACAACTATAACAGATAATTATGCATTATGTCACTCAGTTACTAGGAGAGACAATTCCAGGTGAGGCCCCGTAGTCATTTAAGTGGAAACATCAATTTCTCACCCAAAATGTACTATCTCATCATACAGGCAATTTTGCCTTCATCAACAAATGACACTCCAATCTTACTATTTCCACAGCAGACCATGTCTCTTAGAAAATCCACAGACATTTTTGTTAGATACAGATTTGAGTCATAGCACTTAAAAATCTCTTTTCTTTTTAACCGCTACGGCTAGAAAATATTGGATAGAAAACATGAATGCCTATGGAAGGTCAGAGTTTTACCTATGCCTAAAGATAATGAAGTTCAAGTTCCACCAGCCAATGTAAGTGACAAAATTTAGTGGACTTGTACTACCTAAAGGGAATAAGAGACTGGCTCAGAAGACCCATGAATTGGTAACACTGGTGTGTGCGTTGGGGCCCTCCCTTTGTGTGCCCTGAGCCGCCAAGACATTGGATCAGGTGGTCCACTAACTGCTGATACCGCAGTTTTGCCTCTGGGCTTTTCTCCCCCCTGACCTCCCAGAGGTCACAGAAAGAGATGGTCCCTGATCATTGCCAGTGCAGCCTGCATCTGGCTCCTATGCACATCCTGAGCTGCCTGGAGACACTGAATCAGGCAGTCCATGAACTGCTCACCCTGTGGTTCATGTCTAGGCTCTGTCTGCATCCTGAACTGACTGGGGAAACAGGACTGTTATGGTTGACACATTGTGTCAACTTGGGGAATCTAGAGGTTTAGCTGAGTGCCTCAGGAGGAAGCTGGGGTGCTTACTTTGTAAACATCCTGAGCCTGTGGAAGAGGAGGGCATGGAGATTGTGTGAGAGGTTCACGCCCCCTAGGTGGAGGTAAGCTGTTTACAATGTAGGGGAGAAAAAGAGGCTGCTTGCAGCCATTCCTCCCTTTTGCTGGTTGTTTTTGCTGTGCTCTGCTGCCCTGGACAGTTTGCCCTCTGCCTTGCGCCACTCTGCCTCTGAACCAGCCAAGTATGTACTGAAACCTCCACAAACTGTAAGCAAATAAATCTTTCCTTCCTTCATTTTGGGCGTTGGGTATTTTGTCTCAGCAACAAGAGAAAAGTAACCAAGACAAGGACCAAGTCATCCATGATCACTCCACCAGTGCAGCCCACTTGTGGGTCATACATGCCCTGAGCTGCCTGGGGACACTTGAGCACACAGTCTGCAATCTGCGACATCACAGTTCATGTCTGGGACCTGGGAAAACTAAGTACATTCTGCCTAGCACCAGAAGACCACAGAGTGATCAGCCCATCTCGGCAGCCACTGAGGGGCAAGTCTGACCACCAGGACAACTAGGCATGCTTGTGACGTTTGCTGAGCTGCCAGGGAAGAGGGAGACTGGGCACTCTGCCTCCAACAGCAAAAATGACAAGACAAAAGACTAGAATGCAGTCTCAGAACTCCATCCACCCAGAACAAGTCCAAGAAACATGGACATAGGAGAACTTGGTAAACATATACCTGAAAGTGCTGAAATGATTGCAATGGAAGTACAGAAACAACTCCATAAGGCCATAGAAGACATCAGATCAAAAACAATGTCTCAGGTAAAAAATGAAATGGAAACAATAATGAAAGAATTGCTCAGCACATCTAAAGAAGACATATCCAAAATAAATAGATGAGCATAAGAAACTGATGGAAATTTAAATGAAAAATACAGGAGTGAACTAGAATGCATGAAACAAATTCAAAGAGATATCCAGGAAATCAAAACTTCCATTCAAACCTGGCAAAACTGCTTGAAGGAAGCAGAAGATACGATTTTAGTTCTTGAAGACAGCGTGACAGCTAACAATCGTGAAAGGAAGGGTCTCTTAAAATTAACAAGGAACCAGGAAAAATCAATTCAACAGCTGCAAAATGAGGCAAAGAGAAATAATGTCAGATTAATAGGAGTCAATAAAACAGCAGGAGGCAACACATATGACATACAGAGAACATTTGCAGAAATAATAGCAGAAAATTTCCCAAGCATGGAAACAGAAACTGAGACATATAGAACTCCAACTAGTCATAACAAAAATAAAACTACACCCAGACATATAACAATCAAGATCTCAGACATACAGCAAAAGAACAGAATATTAAAGCCACTAGAGAAAAGAAACAGATCACCTATAAAGGAAAGCCCATCAGAATCACAGCAGACTTCTCAACACAAACCATCCAATCCAGAAGAGCTTGAAGTTAAGTATCACAGGTCCTGAGACAAAATAGCTTCGAATCAAGACTGAGATATCCTGCAAAACTATCCTTCAAATTTAATGGAGAAATAAAATATTTCCAGGACAAAGAACAATTGAAGAACTTCATGAGTGCCAAACCAACCTTACAAATAGTACTAAAAGATATTTTAGACAGAGAGAAAAAATGACCACAATTTCAAGAACAACAATACAAAGGAACCCTCAAGCAAATCAAGCAATTAAGTAGAGAGAAAAAGTAGGAAACCAACAGCAAGTAAATAACATGACAATGATAAGCAAACACATATCAGTTATAACCATTAATGTAAATGGCCTCAATTCACCAGTCAAAAGAAACAGACTGGCAGAGTAGATTAAGAAACAAAATTCAATAAAATGATGTGTACAGAAACAGGCACAACCACAACCACAAATACATTCAGCCACCTAATCTTTGACAGAGGGGCCAAACATGTTCAATGGAAGAAAGATGGTCTCATCAATAAATGGTGCTGGAAAAACTGGCCTGCCACTTGCCAAAGACTGAAAATAGACCCAAGACTACCACCATGGATCAAACTCAAGTCAAAATGGATCAAAGACCTCAACATTAAAACAGAAACACTAAATTTATTGGAAGAGAAAGAAGGTAAAAATCTTCAAGACATTGGAGTAGGCTGACAGTTCATCAACAAAAACCAAACCACATGGGAAATACTTCAAAGAATAATTGAGATCTCATCTTACTGAAAAGTTTTTGCACATCTAAAGAAATCACCAGAAGAATAAAAAGAAAACCCACAAATTAGGAAAAACTTTTAGTTAGCTGTCCCTTGGAGAAAGGACTTCTATCTGGAACATACGAAGAATTAAAAAACATCAGCCCTCCCAAATGCAAAGACCCAGTCCAGAAATGGGTATCTGAGATGGATACACACTTCTCAGACAAGGAAATACAAATAGCAAATAAATACATGAGAAAATGTTTAACATAATTAGTCATTTGAGAAATGCAAATTAAAACAACACAGAGATTTCATCTCACCCCAGCAAGAATGGCTAGCATTAAGAAATCAACCAATAACAAATGCTGGCAAGGCTGTGGAGAAATAGGAACTCTTCTCCACTGCTAGTGGGAATGCAGACTGGTGAAACCACTGTGGAAATCAGTTTGGACATTTCTCAGCAAACTAGGTCTAGAGGTCCCATTCAACCCAGCTATTCCCCTCTGGGTATTTTCCCAGAAGAACTGAAAACATCATATCACAGTGATATATGTGCACAATGTTTATAGCAGCATAATTTGTAATAGCTAAATCATGGAAGCAACCCAAATATCCATCCACTGAGGAATGGATAAAAAAGGTGTGCTATTTTTATATAATGGAATATTACCCAGCTATAAAGAAAGATAAACTTGAAGCTTTTATAGGTAAATGGTCACAACTGGAGACCATAGTCATAAGTGAAATAAATCAGACCCACGTGGGTAAACAACATATTTTCTCACTAGTGTAAGAACCTGAAAGAGTGAATAAAATTAGGAGATATGATAGACATTGTGAAATGAAAGTAAAATGCTCAAAAGTAAAGAACTGGGATGAGGGAAAAAAGAAAGAAGGGGAAAATTATGTTTATATGTATATACAGGATAGCTAACATAGTTGTACTACTCACTTCTATCACTTTATTGAAATGAACAGTTAATGATTAATTATTTGACCAGTCTTATGTGTCTATATTTATTTTCCTGAGTAACCACTTTGAAGAAATCAATATGTAATACAACAACCATTGTTAATTTCCTATCACCTTGTCTGGATTTCAGTATTGCTTGTATTGCTCTTGTGTCCCTTTGTAAATGTATGTGTTTGTTAATATGTTTTCATTCTTTTATTTTTTAAATAAAACAATTTAAAAATAAAGGGAATAAGATAGAGTCCCATCTTTAATCAAAAGTAGAATCAAACAAGATTTGCAAAACTTGTACAAAAGTTGTGCTGAAAATGCTACAGTCGTTGTGGCATGAAGAGAGTGAAAACCTAAAACTTTCCTCAAACATATGAGTGTGGTCCACATAACAGAAGCCGAAGATGTCTGCACTGTTGCACTTCTCACAGTTTCACTTTAGAGTCATTTATCTTCAAAGCCTACTTACTTCAGGCACACATGCACACAGGAAAGTAGACGTCCTTCGTGCTTCCAGGTTCTCTATGAATGTGTCATCAGTATGCAACTTCAACCGGGATTTTATTTCTCTCAGGCTTTAAGATAGTCATACCATCTGAAAGGCAGCAAAATACCGAGGCACTGGAGCATCATTCTTCTGGCCCTATTGGCTCAAAGAATTTGCTCTCAGGTAGGAATTGTGGTGCATGACTGTCATACCGGCACTTTAGGAGACTGAAGCAGGAAGGCCACAAATTCCAGCCCAGTCTGGGCAGTTTAGTAATTAGCAAGATACTGTCTCAAAGTTAAATGAGAGGGCTGGAGGTACAGCTCAGTGGGCTAAGTGCTTGCCGCTGAGCACTAGGGCCCTGAGTTCGATCCCCGGTCCCGGAAAAAAAAAAAAAAAGTTAAATGAGAAGGAAGGCAGGCAGGCAGGCAGGAAGGAAGGAACGAGAAAGAGAAAGAGAAAGAAAGAGAAAGACAGAAAGGGTTGGGGATGTAGCTCAGTGTAGAAACATTGGGTTCAATCCCCAGTACCACAACCACTAAGGAAACTTTTTTCGAAACGCACACACTAACAATACAGAGCAAGGGATATGTCACACTTAGGTTGAAGTTGGTGTGATCTATGTGTCAGTTGATCATATAAAGCAGTCAGAAATTATTGACTGGAAAGCAAAGAAATTACATGAAAGTAAGACCTAACTTCCACCAACCTCTGTCTCTTAAGAAATTTAAATAATTCTAGCTAGTGAAATAACTATAAATTATAATTTTGATGAGCTAAACAACTTCTCTAAAAGTTGTTTATTTCAGTCTAAAGAGAAAAGTCATCATTTGAATTATCTCTTCTTCTTCCAGAAGGGAAATCATGAGTTTAATTTTACATGGTTGATACATGTTTATGATAGCTTTAGAAAAGAATACCATGGGTGGCCTTTATGCATGGAAAATAAAATTGTTTCAGAAAATGCACTGGATAGCCATTAGATTATTTTCCCTACATTTCTCTGTTAAGCTTACCTGATGATATGCCTCAGCTATCTCTTTATATGTAAAACTTCTTTGATGTCAATAAAAAAGACTAATTCATAGACGAAAGAAATGAATACACAGACACATGATTTTGAGGGTACTGCTAGGTGGTCATTAATCACTCTAGGAAGGCTAAAATAGTACAGCCCTCAGTAAAAATCTGCAACATAACTTTTAGGACAATGCCTGTGACAGATAAAACAAAATCCATTCTTTTTCCCTTGTTAATAAAATGCACTCAATAACTTTAGTTTAATAGTCAAACCAGTAGAGATAGGTTTTCTATACTATACATAAAGGGAAATGTTCAGAACTACAGCCTTAGGAGTAGATGACTTTGAGATGTTTATTTGTTGGATCGCCTCACTGTTAAGTATCATTTTGAAGAAAGCTAAGATCCATTGTAAATAAATGTATCACTCTCTGTACAAAAATCCATATAAACGAAACCATGCAGAGTGGTACATGCCTGTAATCTCAGCACTCTGGGAGGCTGAGGCAGGAGGATTACAAATTTAAGACCAGCCCAGGAGATTCATCAACTTAGCAAGAACCTGTCTCAAGATTAAAAATAAAAATAGCAAGAATCATCATCACATCACAGTCAGAAAGGTAATTTGGGAGTCAAGCTTAAAACCAGAGAGTCCATGCATAATTCAATGCTACTGACACAGTGATAGGCCAGCAAGAGCGAGGGTAGGGGGAAAAGTGAGGCAATGAGAGAAAAACAAGTAGGGACTAGAGTGACTTCCCTCTACTGATGTAGTCAACCTTATGACCAGGAAAGTCAAAAACTATCTGAAGAATGAGAGCAATTGTAAACTTGAAAGTCAAGCAAAAAAACAAACATGAAAGAACAGAAACAAAGTATTTCACCACTGTCTATCCTGATTCATTATTTATACTCATCCAGGTCCCAGAGCCACCCTGACAAGCTCTGTTAGGAAGGATGAAGTAGCTGCCTGCGCAGAGTGTATTGAATTGCTTTCTTTGTCCTTTTTCAACTGTCTTGAGGAAACAAGTTGTTTGGTATCTTCTGGATTATCCCCTGTTGGTACTATATCTTCCCATCATTTGTAAGCCCAGATCCTTTTTCTCATTTCAGTTTTAAAACAAACCTACTGCCAGTGGAAGCTGGCTTGGCCTTGCCAAAGGCTGAGTAATTCCTCTGGTCAGGAAAATATCTCACCAGCTACTTGAATGTTGTTCTCTTTAGAGGAGTCCTGTCAACTAACTTTTTGCCTGTTTCCTCTTAGTATAGGGACCTCTACTGATTTACCCTAAGTTAAATCAGTTTACTCCTAAAGTTGTTTTAACTGTGACTTGGGAATATCCATGCCATGCACAGAGTACCAGCCACGAATTACATTTACTCTTAGGCTTAAATCTTTGAGCATCTGCCAGTGCTATTCTTGTTTCTCTCTTGCTTTTACAAGTGTACAAACAACATTTAACAGGGAAGACATTTCAAATCCTTTGTTTATTCAGGAGGTCATTAAATAGATGCTCCCAGGAAGAGAAAATGTTTTATGTGTTTATAAACTAAAGGAGTATTCAATCCTATTTGAAAGGAATTGCAAATGAATAGTCCTTAAATTCTGTTTTCTAGACTAAGTTTTCTAGTCTATTCTAAGTGGAACAGTTTATCTTTTTAATTTCCTGGGATTTATAATAAGATATCACATCCTTAGACTTAATTTCTTATTATGTACACAAGCCTCATACAATTAGCTACCCCACACCAAATTCGGATTTTTATTTGGTTGTCAGTGCTGGTTATCACAAGCTCTATAGAATGACACACAGGCATAGCAACACACATATGATACCCTTTGTGTTTGAATTTCCTTCTTGAGGTGAGATAAAAGAAATAAAGATATATAGAAAAGAAACAAAGAAAATCAGGATTTTAAAAGCTGTATTTCTAAGAAAAGCTGCAACTTCATGACACAAGTTACTCAAGCCTTTTTCCCTTACAGGAAACTCACTCAAAATTTCCTAAAGATCTCAGAGACACAATAAATCTGAAAACCAGGTTCTGGACCTATTATTTTCACCTGCAAATTGGCTTCCTCCATCCTCAAGGAAGTGGGCAGTGCATCTCAACTTTTAACACAGGTAGATGGTTTGCATTCTAACATAGCCCTCCAGATACATAACCGGACAGAGAGTAGGAGCACGCATCCTAGACCACCCATCCTGAATACATCTCCAAAGTCCCATAAATATACCCAGCTCCAGGTCATAATGCATCTCTCCCTCAAGAGCCCACACTTCACGCCTGAGTGTGTACTTTTAATTTTTGCCTAATCAATCCTTTCTGTGCTTCTCACTGACAAGTTCTGAAAATTCTTCTTCTGCCATGGGAGTCAGTGAACCTGCAACTTAATTCTACAGGTAACATGGGTTTAGGATCCTCCCAGTCCCCTGTCTGGTGACATTATGACTTTTCACATTACAACCGTTGCACTCATATAAAAGATGTACGGAGTAGCTGATGTGTACAAGGTGCTATAAAAGACACCTTTCTTGAATACAATTTCTGGTATTCTTTACTTTGAATCCAGCTGTCTTAGCTGGATTACCATTTTTTAACCTAACAATATATACAACAGATACAAGCTAAAAAGTTCTGTAAGGAGTAGACTCAGCAGGGGCGGCCATCAGTAGCCTCCAAACAGACCGTGAGGCACCTGCTGAGGACCTTGGGACGTCATAGAGCACCTTTTATCCCAAAGGTGTTCCCAATGCACTTATTTTACAGGTGAATTAACTATGCTTTACAGGCACTGTTTGATGTGCCCAGCCAGAGACCCATCCTGAACCAGTTGTGCCTCCTAACACTCACATTCTGAATCCTTTCCAGAGGCCATAACTGTTACTATTTTGAGTAATGTTGATACTCTGTTAGAGATATATCTGCTTGTAAATATTTACCACTCAGAGCTTTATGAATTCTTAAAATGTATCCAATTACATCTAAGAAGCAAAAACTTTCTGAATTGCTCATCATTGATGTTAGATTACAAGTCAGTTTTTAAAAGATGACTCCCATAAAGGAGGTGGATGAGAAAAGGGCAGTTCGCACCCTTCACAAGAAGGAACATTAAGCACTGTACATCACAGGGAAAATTTTATTTGCTTCCAAATCATTGAACTAAATTCCTACTGCTAATAGCTCTCCTAGCAAATAAAAATTCTTCATGACTCACAAATGATAAATGATAAAACAGGAAATATTGTTGCATGTTCAAGGCTGCTGTCCTTCCCAGGCTATTTATCTTCTGTGGCTTTATCCCTTTTCACTAGTATTCCAGGGACTTCTCACATCGTCTTATAATACATGGCGTGATGTTATTACACAGCTTTTGCCACTATCTGCCTAGATTGTGTGCCCTGGTAGTGATAATACAGTCTCTCCTTGTTAGGAAGACAGTGACAAGACACAGATACCTCCCATAACATCCTTGCTCATTACTGAACACTACTATGCATATCCTTGAACCCTTGTAAAAACTAATTTGAGTGGGGCTGGGGATATAGCTCAGTGGAATAAGCGCCTGCCTAGCAAGCGCAGGGTCCTGAGTTCGATCCCCAGTACCGCAAAAAAAAAAAAAAAAAAAACTAATTTGAGCTGACTTTAGCTCTTAATCACAACAAAACATGCTTTCTCACCTCATCAATTAGTATATATTCATCGCCAGTCGTCTAACTCTTTTTAAAAAGTTCATTCTGATCTTTTATTTAAAATAAAAACATTGAATGTTACCCCATGCTATGCTGGTAAAACATTAAACCCAAGTTCCTGAGGTACCTTCTTTTAGAATGCAGATATTGAGATGTGACCCTGACCATTATAGAATGATTAAAAGAGAAATTTTATGGTACCCCAGCGTGCAGTCTGCTCTTAAATCTTAAAAACATGAAAAAAGTAAAAAATAATGAATTACAAAGGCAGTTGGAGCTATTAAAAAGTGCTTAACTTAAAAAGTACTTCCCATAGTCATAGTTCAAGGTGTTGACACTCATATCTAAATTAGTTTACAATTCACCTGCATTAAATTCCTTAATTATTCAATTATTACCATGTATACCATTTAAAGAGGCTAAATGCCTCTCAGGATAATTGCTTCTGCTTTTCTTAAACAGACACAAAATTCCTTGAAACAGCAAACCTTATATGACGTGTGATTGAAATATATGGTGAATATTTAAATTTTTAAAATGTACTACAGTGAAATACACACTGCCATTCATCCCCCTCAAAATACTCCCCCTGGCTTAGAACACATTTATCCATCCTTCCTGCCACTTTCAGAAGCAGTACTGGAAGGCCTCTTCCTTTTTTTTTTTTTTACAAGATGTGATCAAAACCATGGTGAATGTTGTTGCTGTACACCGACCAAAGGGCAGGGAGGCCCGTGAAAACATCAGGCTGTGCCTTCCTCTACCGTACTCACCAGACCCGGCACCATGTGACTTCTGTCTCTTCACCAAAGTCACAATGACCATGAAAGGTAAATGTCTGGAATCAGTGTAGGACATCTAGGCAGCCATAACAGCACAGCTAAAGCCACCAACAAGGACTTCCAGAACTGCCTCAGAAAGTGGCACCAACGATGGGGTGTGTTTGAAGGGATGAGTACTTTGAGGAACATTAAAGGCAGTGTGTCTTTTACTGGAGTAAAATTTTTAATTTAAACATTCACTGTATTTTATATTATACCTCATACATTAACAAATTAATAAATGCTTGGCTTTGTGTTAGATAGTGTGAAGCAGGGTTTCCCAGACCCCAGACTGGTACCAGTCTGCGGCCTATTATGAACTGGGCTACACAGCAGCGTTGGGAAAAGCAAGCAAAGGTTTACCATGTTTACAGCCACTCCCATATCACTCGCATTGCACCTGAGCTCTGCCTCCTGTCAGACAGCGGTGACATCAGGTACTCATAGGAATGTGAACCTTAGTGTAATCTAGAGCCTGACGATCGAAGGCAGAGCTCAGGCAATGATACTAGTACAGAGGAGCGGGTGCAAATACAGATGAACATTAGCAGAAAGGTTTGGCTGCTCAAAGACCATAATGAATTAGTTGCTTGCAGACTTCTCTCAGAGCACTCACTGCCAGCGAGTGGCAAATGACAACTGAGCTGCACCTGGTGGCAGACATTAGCACAGTTTTGACAAGTCCACAAGCTAACGTTGGCCAAAGCGGGTTAAAAAAATAAGTATCACTGGAGATCTTTGAAAAGGTGGAAGGACCCCATGATGAGAGAGCAGAAGACACTAAGACCGCCAGCAAGGAGAAAGCTGCACATAGAGGAAAATACCAAGAGTCCTGCTTAAATGTTGGGTTTGTTGCGACAAGTGTTTCACATTGTCCAAGCCAACTTTGTGAAATATGTGGCAATCAGCACAGCCACCAACTACCCAACAAACATAAAATCTTCCAAATTGCTTCACCAGGTGGAGACCGAGTACCCCGCTTTTACCAACAAGCCTCTGAAGTTTTTTAAAAACAAAAACAAAAAGATGTGGACGTGAAGAGCAAAAGCAATTATTAAAGGCCCCCACTTGATCAAATGCATCTGCACTGATACTGTCGCTCAGTGGCTCACTGCAGTGTTGCGGCTAAGAGGCCCTTTACAGCTGGTGAGCAGTTGATCCTGCTGCTGAAGACTTTTGCCATGAACTTTTAGGAAAGGCTATGATTCAAAAAATGACATTGTGTTCCTCTTTCAGCTAGCACTATAACTAGATGGATTAATAAATAGCAAAGATATTGAGGCACAGAGTCAGAGAGGGTTAACGAGTCACCTTGGTACACAGTACACGTGGATGAGTCTAAGGATGTCAAAAACAAGGCAACAGTGCTTGTTTTTGTACTGCATTTTTTTCATGAGGATATGCATATGCGCTTTTGCTGTCAACCAAAAATACAGCTGCAGAACTATGACATCTTTGAGTGATTGCATATCAGGAGAACTGAATTGGTCACTTAGTGTTGGGATGAAGGGGTTACCATGACTGGATGGCTTTCTGGTTCTACCACTGGGTCAAAGAGGCCACTTCTGAATGTGAGTCTCCATTCTGCTTCATCTATAAGAGAAATGCTTGCTGGCCCAAAAATGTCACCTGGATTTAATATTTTGCAGGATATGATTAAATTTTGCAGTCTTATAAAAGTTCATGTTCTTTCACATCTGCCTGTGCAGTTCTGTGAAGAGACAGATGCCATACCGTATGTCTTATACACGAAAGTGACATTGCTTTCTACAAGTAGATCACTACCAATGGTTTTTTTTTTTTAATTACAAGAGCCACTCCAGAAATTTCTTTTGGAAAAATTCACCACTGGAGACACATTTCAGTGACACAGTATGGGTCACACAACTTGCTGTTCATGTGATTTATTTAACCTGCTCAATGAACTCAATCTGTCATTTCAGAGGAGAATAATAATTATACTCAAATCAGCAGATAAAGTGGCTGCATTCAGAGCTGAACTGGAACCATAGAGGTGACATATGAACACTGGGATTTTTGACATTGCAGACATTAGCAGAGATGTTGAGTCTGATGCAGGGCCTTCTTTGTGACAGCTGTGGTATGATCACCTATTTCAGCTTTCAAAAGAGTCTGACAATTACTTCCCAATCCCAAACAACTCCCAAACTGGAAAGGAATGGATGCACCACCTGTTTATGAAAGAGCAGTGTATCAACTCTGTCCATGCTAGCAGAGGAACAATTGCTTGAGATTGCAAATGATGTTGGCTTTAAAAATATGTTGGGGGGCCAGGAAGATAGCTCGGTGGGACAGTGCCTGCCTGGCAAGCACAGGTCCAGAGTTAGATTCCAGGTACCAAAAAAAGAAAATATGTGGGAGACAATTTTAAATTTCCATTTATACTGGAATAAAGTTAAGGAGAAATATCCTAAACTTGCTTGAAAAGCCTGCTTTCATTTCCAACATCCTATCTTTGTGAAGCAGGGTTTTCTGCAGAGACAGCAGCCAAAACAAGATCATGAAGTAGACTGGACATGAGCAACACACTTCTCCTGCCACTGTCTCCATCACACCCAGATAGGACGGTCTAGTTACAGGAAAACAACCTCAATTCTACATTACAAAGAGCTGTATAATTATTTAATTATATATTATGATATAATAATAAAAATAAAATGTACAATAAATATAATGCTCTTTGATACACCCAGAACCATCTCTCCCCACCACTCACAATTTTTCTTGGAAAAAGCATCTTCCATGAAACTGACACCTGATGCTAAAAAGATCAGGGGCTCGTAGTGTGGACAAAAAAAGGCCTAATACCTTTTCTTCAACAATCTCATAGTCCAAGCTGACCCTCTTATAAAAACAATTATAAAATTATGTAATAAATTTAAATAATTTGAAAGGAAGAACATTGTAATTTAAACTCAAGTGTTGGAAAGGCAAGAAGTAATACAGTGTATATTAAAATTAGCTGACAGAAAAAATATTACTACATGAAATGAAAAAAATAAATAGTAAACTCTTTAAAAAGTCAAATAGGACCTCTTAATCTCCAGACATACTTGTGATCTTCTCTTTTTGGACCTTAATCCTTGTTTAACCTATAGGTCGTGGTTTCTCTCCTTGTGAACTAATTCCCCCTCTCATCTTTCTCTTACACCTAGGTGCTTTGTAATGGGTGCTCTTAAATCTGTCAGCCGCTAGCAAGAGATTTTAAGACGACATATGGTCAACAGATTTCTTTGCCAATTCATGGATTGCATTCACTGTGATATGATGTTCATCTCCAAAACCCATAGGACATGATGATTAAAAACATAGAGAAAGAGAAAAGAGAGACATTGAAAATACAAGATCATGCTCCCTTATTGTGCAAATAAGGAGCATAAGACCGAGAGAAACTGAAGCATATTATCCAAGTTGACATCACTTTATTTAAAATTTATTATAACAATTCAGAAATCCATGTAATAGGGCTCTCTGATGCATAGGAAAGCAAGATGCTGCTTTTGATGTCTTTCTTTGACAATATCATTGAACTCTTCTTTTCAGTGCTGGGGATTGAACCCAGGGTCTTGCGTATGCCAGGCAAGCACTCTACCACTGAGCTACACCCCAGCTGTAAACTATTTTTGATAAATATTTCTTTTCCCCATTATATCTTTATAGTAACGTTGCCTACATTTGAGCTCTAGAAATTCTCATAGACCCCTGAGACCTGAAATGTATTTTTAAAGAGCTATGTTCATTTGTTCTATTAAATGTCAAATAGTTTTTGAACTGTGCTAAAAATTAAAAGAAAACAGTTGTCAATGGATCAAGAAGGATTCGCCCTTTGAAGTAATCCCTGAGAATTATTTGTATCAGCTCCACATTTCCCCCTTTATTCTGGTCTCCCTAAGCAGTGACAACTTCAGCTATTTTCCAGTTCCTTTCTGGTTTATAGTTTTCAACAATCTCAGCATCTATTAATGCTCTTTTATATTACTGATAATAAATACACTCAAGTTTTTTTATCAGAGCCATATCAAATGTCTTACCAAGGTTCACTTCCGTTTACTTTTTTAAGTTTCTTTTGCTTGTTGCTAACAACTAAATCTACCAGCTGTTCAACCTTAACTGAAATGCTAACCCACTAGATTATCTGTACTGTAGTGCTAATTTCTCTTTAACTTGAGTCAGTGCTTCTGGCTTCAGGATAAGCAGTAATGATAAATTCATGGAAATTTAGCTCTTAGTCCTCTCTGGGGTCATCACGAAGACTGAATTCACTTGGAGTCAATAGATATCCTCTTAAAATCTCTTTATTTTACTAGCACATTAGATACCCTTTTCAAATATTTGTTTTTTCTTTTTAAATTATGAGATCATTTTCCTTACAGAGAAAACAGAAGCAAAGTTAAATTTGTGAATTCTTTCTCTTTTTTATCCTGCTCTTCTTCCATTTATTTCTCAGGAGAACTGTTACTTCCTCAACATATCCCAAGGTGTTACAGAGCTTTTTTGGCCTTGTCATATTTCTTTATGACTCAACTTATGTGAAGATATAGCCCTTCTGGTTCTATTCTTAAAGATCTATGACAGTCTCTCATTCATCCTCACTCTTTTACTTATGCTCATGTCTTTAAAAACCTGAGCTCATTAAAGAATTCTCAGTGGATCCATGATGATTTGTTTAGGTCCTTCTACCTCCTCCTCATTTATAATCATGAGATACAAATTTCCTGTTTGATAATTTTCAAACTTTTAGGTTGTGTCTCATTCAGGGACTTATGCCATGTAATTATGCCATATTTTTTCCTTTCTACTTTATAAAATCTGTCTTCCTAGAATCTAGGTTGTTTACCTTCCTCTTTTCGTCTTCCTCTTACTGGCATCACTAAGTCTGCAGCCCTGCAACTGAACATTATAGACTAACAATCAAGAAGACTTGAATTGTAATTCCATAATTTACTCATAAATTTGATCATGGGTAAGCTATATGACCTCTCAACTCCAACTTTGTTACTTAAAAATGAATGTAATATTCTAATACCTACCTACCTATACAACTGACAGTTTGGTGTTTTGGAGATAGCATTAGGTATAGGCAGAACCAAGATTTTATTTCAATCTAACTCATGTTCTCTCCAGAATGTCAACATATATGTTTGTATAGTGAAATTCAATATAAAAGGTTATATGACTGCTAAGGAAGCTAAAAGTGAGTAGAACAGTACCTTCAAAATTATTTAATAGGATTTATTATTTCCCAGAGTTATTGGCTAGACTTCTACAGCAGCTAAACTACCAGTTAGATAAGAAGACAGAAAAGACATTTTCATCACTTTTTGTGCATCTTCTTAAGAGGATGAAATCGATGGGCTACCTGACATATTTAAACAAACACATCAAGAGAGCTAAATTAATAAGAACCTGAAAAATAAAACAAACAATAAATAATTATTAACCTCAAGGAAAACAAAAAATAAGTATGTATGTCTTATGGTTTGTTTAAAGAGCATAAACTTATACCAATCAATCTAAATACTGAATTTTCATCTAACCAAAATTATAATATAGCTCTATTGAAATGATGAGGGACTATATAAGTGTTTACACATACTAGTGAATGCATATTGGAGGAAAGATGTGAAAGAAAAGTTCAGTCCCTTCTTAAAGAAAGAAAAGCTACAGTACTGCATAGAGTTAAGTCAATAGATAATACTCAAAACTGGAAAATAAAGAAGAATGTAAGTTTGTTCTTTGGTTATATGGCAACACATGATCAAAAGAAAATGGTTAAATTGCTGAAAATGAATGCTTCTGGAAATGGGTGAGAAGCAAGGTGTTACTTTAAACAAGGCTTGGTTTATTATTGCACTTTCAAACTGTGTGGTAAAAAGTAGAGGTCAGGATATAGCTCAGAGGTAGTGTGCTTGCCCAGCAGGTATAATGCCCTGGCTTCAATTCCTAGCACTGCAAAAAAGAAAGAAAGAAAGAAAAAACTAATCTCTAAAAAGAAAAGAGAAAAAACTTTCTCTCAAGGTATCCATAGTTTAATGGAAGACATCATCGATTGACAATTGCTTAAATATTAATAAAGATAGGTACAAGATATCCAGAAATAACATAATGTTGACCCAAATACAGTCATCAAGAACCAAAAAATTACATTTATGAGGTTACTTAGGATTGCAATCCAGGAAAATAGATTCAAGCAATCAAGGAAATGTGCTCTCAGATTTTTACAAAATGGTGGCTGTATCTATAATCCATGCAGGGGGTTGAAAATTACATCACTTATTTGGAATTAAAATTGCTGCTGGCAAAAGTTAAGCTGTTTTGTAAAAGAAAAAGGAAAGGTTGGGTGCAGTGTCAGTCTTTGAGCAGCTTGAGAGAAGGAGTTCATTGTTCAGGAGGTCATCAGAAGTTAACTGTTTCAAAAGTCAACTCACATCTAGGGGTGAATGTGTCTGAGACTCAGTTCAAAAGTTCAGCTACAGGTGTATCTGAGATGTAACAAAGAACACTCAACTCTGTTTTAAGTGCCCCCAAATCAACTATACCCCACGTCAGTTTTTTTTTCTTGATATTAAGAAAGCATAATTCATTATTCCAGGCAAAATGAATTGGTAAGAAACCACCACATATGAGATCTTTGGCTAGAGCCTTACATTTCTAATTAGGAGTTTTCTATGCAGAAAAAAAGGAAAGAAGTATTCTTATTTAGTCAGGAAAAATAGCATCCACAAAGGGATGGGTCATAAAGTCACCCTTCAGTTCTCAGGATTTTCACATTACTATAACTAAGCCATGCTATATATCCAGATGAATGGTAGCTGATAGAGCTCAAAAGACTTGCATGTGAGTCTATAGAAAGATACTCTTAATGTCACAAATCCAAGCATGTATGATGAATAACATCACCAGCTATTCCATGACTCCATAACTCAGGAGGCATTCTCCACATTTCCTTGTATTTAGCACATATTTCTTATCCATTATCAAGGTACTATCTCAGAATGGACAAAGCCTTGTGAGCAACTAGAGTTAGGAGGCTTTGTGCAGTGCATTAGCTACACAACTTGGTCTACCTTGCCCAAATTCCCTCCATCTTTACTTGTACTCCCATAAGAACTTCCTCATCAGTCACTAGGGATGGTTCTTTCCCTTGCATTCTCCAATTAAAAGCAGTGATTTCATCAAAATGCAAATCTTATTATGTCAACCTTCCTGCTTAGTAAACTTCAGTGACTTCCCATTTCTATGAAGATAGAGACTAATATCTTCAAATGGACTACAAATACTCACCCTTAAAAGACCCTTCAAAAATTCTGCTGGGTTAAGTCTGAGCCACATCTCCCTCATATTTCCCTATAATATACAGCCTTCTCTCTCCTCCAGCCACAATGGCATTCTTTCAGTGTAGCTTGAGTGCTACCTGTGCCCTCCACTGTAGGCTGTTTGCCCATTGTGCCCCCTTCATCCTGAACGTGCTCTTCCCATACCTCCTGCCACTCTATCATTCCCACCACTTCACATTTCATATTTACTCAATGTTTACTTATCCTTTAGATCTGTACCCTCAGGGAACCAATCCGTATGATTTCAGGCGCTTACTATGATGATTATATGTTTAAGTTCATTTCTATGATTTGATTAAGTCTATTTCTCTTCTTGGCTATTATTTCACTTGAGCAGGAATTACATTAATGTATATTTGAATGAATGAATGAATAGCATGCTTATTGGAATCTATACAAAATTCTAAAGGCCTTACGGGAAAATAGAAAATGGTTTCTTATAGAGAACCAACTTCAGAAAAAGTGGCTCTCTGATACTATGAGTCCTGTCACAGTAGACAAGTTGCTTTGAAATAACATCAACTAAAAAAACACAAGAAAATATACAAATATATATGATATAACTGAAAGGAAGCTCTTAAATGGCACACTTAAGACTTTGTGTCAACTATGAAATACAAAGGATTATTACCATATACTATGTGACTTGCCCTTAATCCTCTTTGATTCCTATCTGAACTTTATAAAAATCAGCACTATGCTGAGAACAGACTCTGAGGAAGTTGATAAAAATAAAAAATTTATTCAATAAATAGTCTCTTCTTCCATTTCCTTTTGAATAAAAAGAAGTGCCATCCTCACAAAGCCTCTGTCAGCAGGCCAGATAATCCATCTGGTTTTTTTTTAATTAAACAGACTGAACACTGCTTCATTTGAATTGGACAATCTCCAATCTTTCTAAATATTTTCTTCCCACAGAACAGTTATCTACTGAAAAAAAGTCAAGGATGAGGACTCATTTTCAGATTTTTATTAAAAATAGACATTCTAATTATTGATATATTTTTCCTTAAGTCATTTTAAACTAAATGCTATTTTTAAAAACAATGAATAATATTTTAATTTAACTACCTTTGGACACATAAGTGCTATTAAGTCTTCTCTTTGAAGATGACTAGTAAGA
Organism: Dinomys branickii; assembly: GCA_004027595.1. Taxonomy (NCBI): domain Eukaryota; kingdom Metazoa; phylum Chordata; class Mammalia; order Rodentia; family Dinomyidae; genus Dinomys; species Dinomys branickii. The sequence goes on along the minus strand of PVLD010012136.1, from coordinate 3,340 downwards.
ACAGGTTAGAAAGTTATCTAGTATTTTTTAAAACGCCTTTATTGCATTTATAATTTAATACATTTAGAATGCTATACTATTATAAACATGGTAAATGAAACCTTCATATCTTTACCATCAAAACTAAAAATAATGTAAAATAATAATAACTACATTAACATGTTAAGAAATAGGGAAAATGGAAAGATAAAAAATGGGGTATCAAAATTGAAAATGTTGGGGGAACCTCAGGAGTTTCAGTGAGCTGTGAAGGAAGGGTGAGACTCTGCAATCTTCCCCACCCCCACCATCACAGGAGCAATGCTGAGTCCCTGGGAACCTGGGGAGCTTTGGTGAGCTACCCAGGAAGGGAGAGATCCTATATTTCACCCCTGCCACCATTACCTGAGTGATGCTGAGTCCCAGGGAGTCTTGGAAGCTTTGAAACCGACAAAACAAAGGAACAAAATGCAATCTCAGACCTCCACTCCACTGAGAACACATCCAGGAGACACTGACATAGAAGTTGGAAGTCACACAGCTGAACTTTCTGAAATGATAGCAACTGAAGTAAAGAAAAAAACTACATCAGGTTATAGAAGAAATCAGAATAGACCACCATAATGAAAGAACTGCTCAGCATATTAAAAAATAGAGGAGCACGGAAAAATGATGGAAACCTTGAATGAACAGTGCAGGAAATAATTAGAATGTATGAGACAGATTCAAAGAGATATCCAGAAAATTAAAAATTCTATTGAAAGCTGGCAAAATCACATGCATGAAACTGAAGACAGACTTTCAGACCTTGCAGACAGCATTCCATCTAACTATCATGAAAGGAAAGATAACTTAAAAATAACAAGGAACTGGGAAGTGACAATTGAACAAACGCAAGATGATGCAATGAAAAACAATATAAGACAGATATTTGTCAACAAAAAAGCAGAAGTCAACATGAATGACATAAAAAGGCCATTTACAGAAGTATAGCAGAGTATTTTCCAGCCATGGGAAAAGAATCTGATATACACATAACTGAAGCATATAGAATTCCAATTAACCATAAGCAAAATAAATCTATACCTAGAACCGTAATATTCAAGACCTCCAAAATTCAGCAAAAGAATAGGATACAGTGATCCCTCACCTTTTGTAGGAGTTATGTTTTAAAGACCCCTGAGATAGGTGAAAATCTGTGAAGCAGCAGCGTTATATTTATTTTATTCTTTATATATATTTAACGCTTACAGACCCTTCCCACACTCCTATAAACCTTTCTCATTCCCTTGTTAACCTTTCCCCCACTCTTATAAATACTTCATATGCCTTTAAACACGTTCTACACTCTTAAACCTATGTGACTTTAACTGCATGTAAAATTCTATATGGGTACCCACCAGTGAAGCATACTACAACTTGAATGATGAAGATAATGAATTACATAGCTATGCAATACTGATGATGAAGAAGGTGTTGATGATGAGGTGAATGTACTGCACAGCCAAGAAGAGCAAGGCGAGATGCTAAACACATGGGCACAGTGCAGGACAGCAAACAGACTGACACTACAGTCACTGAGCCAATCAGCAGCCAGGATACAGAGCACAGTGCTGTGGTTGGTCGCCTTCCATTCCATCAGCCAACAGTGTGCTGTGTACACTCTCACACTGGCAAACGTGCCCAAGTGGTAGTGGTATACTGCATTTCCATTGTGTACAGTATGATGTTCATCCACTGATGAAATAGATACTGTATTTTATTTTGATTTAAAATTCTTTGAATATGTTTGAATTAACATTTCATATGCTTTTAAATTTTTAGGCAAAAATAATAAAAATCATAAATATTATATAAATATCTATGTACCACAAAATCTCAATATAGTGAAAACACTGTGATACATAATTAGATTTTTTTTTAAAAAAACCTATGATACAATGAAGCCACAATAAATGAACAGTGGTATAGCAAGGAATGACTGTATTAAAAGCTGTTAGAGAAAAAAACAGATCACTTATGAAGGAAAACCCATCAGAATCATGGCAGATTTCTAAATACAAACCACCAAGTCAAGAACAGCTTTGAGTGAAGTATTATCAGGTCCTGCAAGAAAACAACTTCCAACCCAGATTGATGTAGCCTGCAAAACTAGCTTTCAAAATTAATGGAGAAATAAGATATTTCCATGACAAAGGACAACTGAAGAAATTCATGACGACAAAACCAACCCTATAAAAAACCCTAAAAGATATTCTAGACAAAGATAAAAATGCCCACAATTCCAAGAACAACAGTAGAAAGGAATTACCAAGAAGGTCAAGAAACCAGACAGAGGGGGAAAGTAACATGACAAAGATAAGCCAATATCAGCAATAATCATTCATGTAAATGCCCTCAATTCACCAATCAAAAGAAACACTGGTTGAGTGGATCAGGAAACAAAATCCAACAATATAAAATTGTTTCCAACAAGAAATACCTTTAATTCAAAAGGAAATTGACACACTGAAAGTCAAAGGATGGAAAACAATACTCCATAAGACAGGAACCCAGGAAAAAGCAGGGGTAGCTATTCTGTTTCCAGACGAAGGACTTCTATCTGGAACATATAAAGAATTTTAAAAATTGGGCCCACAAAATTCAAAGACCCAATACAAAAATGGACATCTGAAACGAATGCACACTTACCAGATGAAGAAATACAAATAGCAAGTAAATATATGAAAAAATGTTCAACATCATTAGTCATTTCAGAAATGCAAATTAAAACAACACTGAGATTTCATCTCACCCCAGAAAGAATGACTATCATCAAGAAATCAACCCATAACAAATGCTGGAGTGGCTGTGGGGAAAAAGGAACCCTTCTCCACTGCTGGTGGAAGTGTAGACTGGTGCAACTACTGTGAAAAACAGTGTGGAGAGTCCTTTAAAAACTAGGTTAGAAATTGCATTCAACCCAGCCATTCCCATTCTCGGTATTTTTCCAGAAGAACCGAAAATATCAGACCACAGCGCTGTATGTGCACCCATGTTTATAGCAGCACAATCTGTAATAGCTAAATCTTGAAAAAACCCGAATACCCATAAACTGAGGAAGGGATAAAAAAGATATGGTCTTTTTATAAAATGGAGTATCACTAAGCTATAAAGATAAACTCAAGAGATCCGGGGAAGATGGCGACCGGGTGAGCAGCAAGGGAGCGAACCTCCTTAATAAACACCACCAGCTCGAGACAGACTTGGTGAGCGTGAATGCCGGAACCTCGGCTGGGAAGTTTAAACTGGGCGTATTTCTCTGAGATGCCGGGGGAGATGTGGTAGGGCGGACCAGGCTGCCGGGGCGAGACGTGGGAAA
>PVLD010012135.1:0-61806 GCA_004027595.1 Dinomys branickii | reverse complement strand
CAGCATCCAGTGCAAATTCCCTACTATCTTCTCTATAATTTGGTATTTCCTTTAATGTTTTTGTGTTAACTAATGTGAAGATAACTATGTAATACAACATCCAGTGCTAATTCCCTACTATATTCTGTATAACTTTGTATTTTCTCTATTGTTTATGGCTTTTCTGGTTCATATGTCTCCATTCTTTTGTCTTTAAAATAAAATTAAAAAAATAAATAAATAAATAAAAGAATTACAATACAAAAAAAAAAAAGATAGTAGAATGTCAACTCCAAGGTAAAATTCTACATTAATAATTACTTGGACCTCCTATCCTCATCTGTCTTCTTTTGACCACCACAAATCCAAGTTGCAATAAACATAAAAATACATCATAAAAAATAAAAAGTAGGCTTCCCCTAATTCAGGTTTCAAAAATTTCATATTGTGGCATTTAGAAACAAATGTCTAGTAGGGCAGAATGAAGAAAGATGATGTAAATCTCAGCTATAACTAGAGAATACAACTAATTCTTAGGACTGACTTAAACACTGACAACAAGCTAGGCACACTGATACACACCTGCAATCTCAGCTACCCAGGAGGCTAAGGCTAAGGTCAAAGTCAACCTGGGTAATTTAGCAAAACCCTGTCTCAAAATTTAAAGATTTTAAAGGGGCTTGAAATATAGTTGAGTGGTACAGTGCTCCTAGTACCACGTGCACACACACATACACACACATACAGAGATGCCACACTTCACATCTACTAGGATAGCTACAAGAAGAAATGAAATGGGAGAAAGGAAAGCCAGTAAATTTTGACAAAGATGTAGAGAAATCAGAAGCCTCCTACATTGTGCATGCCAGTGTAAAATGGTGCAGCCACAGCCCAGTGTGGTAGCATACTGTAATTCTAACACTCTGGGAACCCGAGGCAGGAGGACCCCAAGTTTGAGGCCAGCGTGGACACCTTAGCAAGACTTTGTCTTAAATTTTAAAAAATAAATGAACGAACTGGGAAAAGTTTTTTGAGACAATCTCACTATACAGTTTGAGTTGATTACGCTATGTAGCTGAGTCTGGGCTCAAATTCTCCTGAAGGGCCACGCATGGTAGGACATGCCTGTAAACCTGTAATCCCAGCATTTGGGAAGCACTGAGAGTTAGAGGCCAGCCTGGGCTACATAGAAAGACCTTGTCTCAAAAAAAAAAAAAAAAAAAAAAAATCCTTCTCCTCTGTCCCAGTACTGTTTAGCCTATCTGAAAGAGGAACTTACAGTCCACAACTAAAAATCATGTGGTCCTTCTAATTAAGTAAAAATCCTCCTTCTTACTGGCAAGGCAGGATTGTTCCTTAGTGTTTGGGTCAGTAAAAAAACCTCATGTAACTCCTGGAAGTCCCCCAAGCCTTCCAGCAACTTGTGTCTAAGCACAAATCAGTCATAGGACAATAGCCACAGAAGCTGCCTCTAAGCTAATGGCTATTAGCTGACTATTATCATTGAACTGCCAGAATGTTTTAAGGGCCTAGAGCCCCTGCAACGTGGAGAAGATGATGCATATTTTCAGGAACCCACACATAAGGCTGCCATGGTGGATGGGAACAGAAAGAGTGAGTGCTGGCCTTTGGCCAATCCTTACCATCCAGAACCTAAAGATAAAAGTATTTTCAAATCTTTAAAAATATTTCACAGCCAGTGACTGCAATGGCACACACCTGTAATCCCAGCAGTCAAGAGGCTGAAACATGAGGATTGCTGTAGTTTCATGGTCAGCCAGGGCTACACAATGAATTCAAGGCCAGCCTGAACTACACAGTGAGACTGTGTAGTGAGACTGCGTAGTTCACTACAAAGCCAGAACGGGGCATGGCGGCACACACCTGTAATCCTAACAATCTGGAAGCCAAGCCAGGAGGACTTCTATGAGTTCAGGGACAGCCTGAACTGCACAGCAAGACTCTGTCTCAAAAAGCAAACAAACAATTCTGAGCCAATTCAACTGTCTACCAGTGGACCTGAGTTTCAGAGAAACCATTTCCAAGGTTAAGTGTGGGCTCATTAAGACTTCTACAAGGCCCCCAGAAAATGGCATACAAGCCTGAAGTCACTATAAAGGCAAATAACGTTATAAGGGAAGAGGCTGGGATAATTAACCTCTATGTGATAATTAGGAAAAATGAAATGGGAAGTCAGACTCATTCTAAGAGACAGTTCATTACAGCTATATCAACCTATTTATGTGGTATTATGTGCCAACTCATACACGGAAGAAGAGAGACAAATGAAATCAAACAAGTGAGTTCACTGTTTTACTTCCTGTTCTGTCCCATGTATTACAGGTACCTGTTATAAGTATTTAAAGCATACAACAAGGCTGGACATGGTGACAAAGGCCTGTAATCCCCGAACGTGGGAGGCTGAGACAAGAAGACTGCTGAGGTAGGAGAACTGCTGCAAGTTCGAGGCCAGCCTGGCCTAGTGAGTTCAAGGTCAGCCTAAACTACAATAAGACCCTGTCTCAAAACACTAAGGGAGGAAAAAAAGCACACAACAGACACTAAAGCTTTTTTTAAGTGAATGAAGAAAACATACAAATGGTAAGCAGTAACCAACAGCTCACACACATAAAACTTTATTACATGAAAAATCAGGTCTGGCCAACTGTGGTGGCACACATCTGTAATCCTAGCACTTGGGAGGCCAAGGCAGGAGGATCGCCAGTTCAAGGCCAGCCTGCACTACACAGTGAGACTGGGTCTTAGAGACTGGGTCTTAAAACAAAAAACAAAAAAAGAAAAAGCAGGACTGGGGGAAATAGCTCAGTGGTAAAGTGCCTGCCTAGCATGCCTAAGGCCCTCGGTTTGATTTCTGAGTGGGGGATGATACAATAAATTAAAAACCCTGAATTCCAACCAAAGGCAGCAAAGCTTTACACAACTGACATTTTGAAAGCAATCATCTATATTTGCAACTGAATGGAAAAATCTCTATCACAAATAGTACCTTCCACATGAGATACACGAAAACTGAGTAAAACATTTCCTTGAGAACCATTTCCACTACCAGTGTCCTGCTAATACTATAGAAAGTCAGTAGAGGAAGTCAGCAGACTATCCCACATATATAACACCAGTGCTACCTTCAGGTAAACATGTAATGACCATTTTAAAGTAACCGTGCTGCCTCAGAAAATTAAACACAATTACTATGTGATCCGGTAATTCAATGTCTTGTATATACCCTAAAACTAAAGAGGGGACTCCAACACACTTTGTACACCAATGTTCAAAGCCTCATTATTCACAATAGCCAAAAGGAAGGAAGCAATCTAAATGTTCAATGAGGAGGTACAGATAAACAAAATGACAGAATGTGTAGCCTGGGCCAGCAAGTCCTCCTGCTGTAGGCCTGAAGCCTGGAGCAGGAGAAACCTAAAGCAGAAGGATCACTTGATCTTGACAGTCTGGGCCCAGCCTGGGCAGCAGAGCAAAACCCTATCTTAAAAAAAAAAGGTACTCAGACTGCCAGACTAATACGTTTGACTTCTAAAGAGAAGTTGCCAGGTGTCATGGCACATGCCCGTAATCCCAACACTGAGGCTGAGGCAGGATGATCGTTGCAAGTTTGAGGCCAGCCTGGGCTACAAAGTGAGCTCAAGGCCAGCCTGAACTGCAGAACGAGACCTTGTCTCAAAAAGACAAAAAAAATACACAAAAATACATACATACATGAGAAGAAATGTGGATCCAAAAGAGTGACCTTTAATTCCCAGCTTTAATAAAGTGGCTCTATTGTGGGAAACTTTTAAGCAACAATTTTTAAAGTAGTACTACATTCAATCTTTCTTCATTGCCACTATTAAGTGACTTTGTCCAAGTTACTTAGCATTTCTGAGCCTCCTCTGAGAAATGGGGATAATATAACTATTTTCTAACATACATACATCTCTCACACAGAGGTAAATGCCTGGATACAGAAAATCTCCAAAAAAATTCCCTCCCCTCCTGTCATTCAGTAGCATCTCCAGCCTAATTAGCACCCTGGAGCTGATGTTCTGGCCTGTAAGCTATGGCTCCTCCCTCAGGCCCCAGCTGTTTCTCCCCCTCCTAGTTGTTTCACTCCCCCTTCCTAAGAGGATCAGGTCTATATTTAGAGGTAATGCCAGTACCAACTGCAGATTCAACAGGTGCTTGGAGAGCACTTGAACACTGAGCAGTTTTCAATTGTTTTCCAGTTAATTAATTGGTTTTGGCTCCACGACCAGCAGTCTTGACTTCTAAAAGGGTGCCACATAGGCATAGTGCTTTAGCAGTACACTAAATAGAAAATCAAGTGTGATCACAAGACAAACTCTGAGCAAGATGTTTTTAGCCTTCTTATAGGTCCCAAAAGCTCTGCTAAATTATAAGAACAATAACCTTTCTATAAATTCTACACGTATAGCCTACTAATTCAATATTTATCAAAATCACTGGTGTATCAGACTCAAGTTTCAACCAGTTCATGCTGCTTTACTACAACTAAGGTGGAGGTGGAAGAGATAATGAGATGGTGTGGTTTTTTTTTTTTTTTTTTTTTTTTGGTCTTTTTGAGACAGGGTCTTACTATGCAGTTCAGGCTGGCCTTCAGCTCACTTTGTAGCCCAGGCTAGCCTCGAACTTGCAACGATCCTCCTGCCTCAGCCTCCAAGTGCTGGAATTACATGTGTGCTCCACTAAGCTTGATTCCAGACAGTGAAGATTTAAAGAAGACTTTCAGCACAGCTCAGTATGGATCCAGCTGTTATTCACTAGCTCTGTGCCCTTAATTGTTTATGGCAAGGGAACAATTATGAGAATTAAATGAAGTAATCCACACAAAAAAAATCTTAGCACTTTGCCTAACCCACTGAAAGAGTCAATAAAGAACCACATCACTGCCAGTTGTGGTAGCATACCCCTATAATCCCAGCACTCCAGAGACTGAGACAGGAGGATCACCCCAAGTTGAGGCCAGCCTGGGATATGCAGTGAGTTCAATACCAGCTAAAACTACATGGGGAGACCCTGCCTCAAAAAAAAAAAAAAAATCACTAATTAAGGACACTGCACTCATTCTTTTTTTTTTTTTTTTAATTGTTTTGAAACAGGGTTTTGCTTTGCAGTTCAGGCTGGCCTTCAGCTCACTTTGTAGCCCAGGCCAGTCTCAAACTTGCGACAATCCTGCCTCAGCCTCCCGAGTGCTGGGATTACAGGCACGAGTGCTGGGATTACAGGCTCGTGCCACCACGCCTGGCTGCACTCCCTCTTGCTTTGTTCAGTTCTTGTAAGAAAAGTACAATCTAGATCATTATTTCTGTACTTTTATAAAGTAGCCTACAGCTACCACCAGAGACATAAATGAAAAATATACTGATGAATGCACAGAAATCTCAGATGAATCAGCAAAACTTATGCCCAATAAACAAAAAGCTTAACATGGACTATTTATCACCACATAATGGTAACTACAATTTCAAAATCAGCAATATTCTGTTTAGTACCATCCCAAAGTTGGACTGAAAATCCAAGTGTTAAAAAAATGCAAAGATCTTATCCCTAAAAATGCTTTCCCACAATATTCCCAAATCATCGAGGTCAAACTGGCAGGTGTGGGGCACCTGGTAATTTGTAGTAGTCATCAAGAAACAATTTCTTAAGATAAAATTCCAACTCTCCCTCAAGCATAAAACCAGTAAAAACGTACCTACACATTTCTCAGGGAGAAAATGCAACCCTAATGAAGTATAGATAATTCAGATTTTACCAAGGCTATTCATCACTTTTTGATCCAGCTGAAAATAAGCTCTGGGTTCTTCTCCAAACACCCTGAACTCTGCACCATCCGTGACTTAACTCAAAAGCAATGTATTTCTGGTAATCTCTCATTTCATTCATTACAGATGGATTAAATACAGTAACATGCTAAACGGGGGGGGGGGAGGGGTTATAGGTCTATCCAGACAAAGACCCACTTTTCTGAAAGAACCCAAACATCTTGGATGAATTAGAGGAGATATTCTGATAGTCTACCTACTCTACACTCTGGTTCTACCATCTGCTTTAATTCAAGCTCAAATCCTATCTATTGTATTTCTCTCCCTCTCTTAGAGTTGTTTTCTACTCTGCTTCTCTCTCAATTATAAGAAAGCCTTTCTATTTCTTCAAATCTCATTACTGCCCTCAAACCCTAAGGATCCGGGATACCCACAGAGATGACCTCACGCATCCCCACTTCATCGTACTTCACATCCCAAACGAACTCATTCTTTCCCATCTTGCTCGTTTCCTAAAACACAGTACCCCACACAGGCTCACACCACGGTCCCCTCTTGCTCTATTGTCTCCCTGGCCTATTCCTTCTGAAAACCCCCCCAACTCGGGCCCGTGTGCACGCCCGCCCCGCTAAACCCTCGCCCCTGAGGGCGCTCCGAGTCGCCAAGGGCTCACGTCCCCCTCCTCTGTCCCCCAACCCCCAACTGTTCCCTCCCCATTTTCCCCACTCTAGCCGCCCTCCACTTCAGTGCCCCCAGCGCCGCCGACCACTTCACCCAGCGCCCCCAGCCTCACCTAGCCCAGGACCCGCAATCGCCGCGTCCTCCCAGTTCCGGGCTCTGTGTCCCGGACGTTCCTGGCTCTGAAGAGGAAAGGCAGATCTTCCGCCTCCTTCTCCTCGGGCTCTGGAGCGGCACCGCCTTCGCCACGCTCCTCCCCCAACTCCTTCAGGCCCGGACGCCGCCCCGCCCCCACCGCCGCCTTCCCGGCTTTCCGGGTCTGTCCCGCAGCGGACCAGAAATTGCAGCCGCGGCCGAGGACCCGAGAGCCAGCGGACCCGCGCAGACCCTCGTCGGCTCGAGCTGCTCGCCCCGCCCCGGAGCCCTCCCGGGCGCGTGCGCGCCAGCCAGCCAGAGCGCAGGGCGCGTGCCTGCGCCGGCGCGAACCTAGCGCGCCGAGCTCGCGGCAGTTGCAGCCAACCGGCGCGCGAGCGAAGATCAAGTGTGAGGCTACCCGCGCGTCAGACACCTTGGCGTGGAAGATGCCGGGCGGGAGGCGGGCTGCAGCCGGTCCAGTTACCGCTCCTCCCAGGCGCTCGACTCGTGCGCCTGCGTTGTGGGAGCCAGGGCGTTGGTGAGGGTTGGGAATTACCGGGGGTCTGGAAGAGTGGGACGCGCTAGACGGAAGGCGGGTACTGGAAGGACGCGCTCTCCGGTCAGAGTACCGAACCGCCCAAGGCCTGAAGCGGGGCTGGGCGGGGCTGGGCGGGGCGGGCCGGGGGAATAACGCCCGCCGGGAGCGGAGGGCCGATCTGCAACTGACGGAAAGAGACGAAACTCCCCCGGAGGCGGCCGAAGGTGAGCGCCAGGGGGCAACCTCGAACGCCGCTCTTGCGCCACGTCTCGGTTCCGGCTCTCTCAGGCCGCCCTCCGTTTAGCTGCTCTCAACGCCGCCCTTTCTCCTTCGCCACCTTCCAGACCCAAGTTTTGCTCCAGAAGGCCACTTCCAAAGCCATCGGCTGAGGGAAACACAGCACCTCCGAGGAGTCTTTGAGGCGGGCGGGCGGGCGGGCGGGCCGACCGACGAAGAGCATGCGCCAACCAGACCCCGAATAAGCTCGCTTTGGGTTCTCTGCCCCGTCCGGGTTCGCCAGACGCACTGCCCAAACCTATTGACTCGGTGAAGGACTTCTGATTGCCCAGCTCGAGGCTTCCCAAAGTTGGACTGATCCCTCCATCTCCGTAGATTACCATCCTCCAGTATCCCCCCAGAACTGGCCCATGTCTACTCTTCGTGCATGTGGGAAGCACTGGCCTTAACAGTCAGCTGATCTGGGTCCCTTGGGAGACGCTGAGGCTGGGATTCAGGCGGCTGCATTGAAAAGATTCATTAGAATCTGTCCCCATCTGACCTTTGGAGGCCAAGCTATGGGGCTCTGAACAGACATCAACAAGAAGCCCGGGAGTGTGTATAAGTGGGTAGACACTACAGTGTAGTCTGAGTTCTCACACGTTTTGTTATTTGTCACAGTGCATGTACAGCAGATACCTACCAATCTATCTAATCTTTGTGGCTCTTTACGTGGGAAAAGAAGGGGATCAAAACTGGAGCCCACTGACCGTGCTTCCGTGCAAATTTTTTTAAGTCAGGCCGCAGTTAAGACTGGCCCTGAATTCATATCGAGCCACGTGCCTCAGCCTCCTGAGTGCTGAGACTACAAGCATGTGGCCACACACCTAACTCCAATAATGTAGTTTAACAGATCTGAAGAAATAAGGGCAAGGCCTTGTGATTCATACCTATAATCTCAGTATTTAGGCGGCTGAATCTCATAAATTCAAGACTAACCTGGATTTAGGAACACCTGATCTCAAAAAGATGTTGAGATACAGCTCAGTGATAAAGTGCCCCTGGGTTCAGTCCCCAGGGCTTGAAGGGGAAAGGAGGGGTGAAGGAGAGAGAAAAGAAAGCAAAAATAAGAGGTCATCAGTCCGCCAGCTAGTTAAGGCAGTTGCCAGGTGTCTGCTCACAAGTGGATCCTTCAAAAACAGCAGAGTCGTGGCGCACGCCTGTAATCGCAGCGCTCTGGAGGCGGAGGCAGCAGGATTGTCGAGAGTTGGAGACCAGCCTGGGGCTACAAAGTAAGCTCAAGGCCAACCTGAACTGCATAGGGAGACCCTGTCTCAAAAAGACAAAAAAAAAAAAAAAAAAAACTCAAAAGCCACCCATTGAAATATCTGCTATCTTCTCATTCACTAAATTGATGTAAGTACCCAGTGATTGGTATTGTTCTGGGCATTAGGTCACTTAATAAAACAAGAAGAGCTGGAGATATAGCTCAGTGGCACAGTGCCTGCCTGGCAAGCGTGAGGTCTTGAGTTCCAGTCCCAGTTCCAAAAAAAGAGTATAACAAGATAATTAGCTATTAAATAATTATAAGCTATCAAATAATATAAATGCTTATGCAAAACATCCTCAGCCCTTTATTATTGTTTTGAGACAGGATGTCACTAAATTGCTAAAACAAAATATAAAGAAGAACAAAGGGATGAGTGACTAATTTTTCCAGAACTCACTTTTCGGGCAGTGCAAAATATGAACAGGATGATACGACCCTTGTTAATGGAGATCCTGTTTCATAATAGTTTCACACACGTAAAGTCACTCAGGAAATGCCTTCATTATGGAACCTGCTGCAAAATTAATGTAGGGCCAGGCGCACACCTGTAATCCCAGCACTTGGAGACTGAGGCAGGAGGATAGTTGTGAGTTTGAGACCAACCTGGGCTACAAAGTGAGCTCAAGACCAGCCTGAACTGCTGGTGAGACCTTGTCTCCAAAAGAAAAAAAACAAAAAACAAAAAAAAAAAAGCAATAGGTTCTTTGGATGCCAAATGAATTCCCCATTCTTAACAACTCTAGTGTGTTGGGGAAGTCATGATGCCTCTTTTAAGAGATCTTAGCCTAACAGGAGAAATATATGTGGATAGCCTATTCAAAGAGAAGTGAAATAAAAAGCTGTGCTTAGTGGTGCATGCCTATAATCTCAGCTCTCGGGAGGCAGAGGTGGGAGGATGCACCTCTGCATTCAAGGCTAGCCTGAACTATACAGCAAGACCCTGTCTCAAAGTAAAACTGGAGGAAAGTAGATTAAGAATATTTTGGTCCTATCTATGAACACTAGCGAAATATCACTGGATGGCTGGATACCCAAAATATTACATTATTTAAAATGAATATGTGTTTTATGATTGTATTTTGAAGCCAGTAAAGAAAGGCCTTACACACACACACACTGGAGGGATGGAGATGTGGCTCAGTGTAAAGCCTTTACTTAGCAGATAGTAGATCCTAGATTTGATCCCAGGACCACAGTGCAAACAAATCACTAGAAATGAGATGGAGAAAATTACATTTAATGGGTTTCCTCCAAAAGACAATTCTGAGTGTAGGTGGGAGAAACATTTTGCTAAACCCCTGCCTTGAAGTGGCTAATAGGGGGAGCCTCCTCAAAGACATCTCCCTAAAGAGGAAAGGTCCCACAAAGGATGGCTTGCTGAGCAGAGCTGGCAAGAGAGGTACTACAGTTCATGGCCCATTTTCACCTTTTTCCCATGGAGCACTCAACCTTTCTGAAAGGACATTAAACAAATGTTTCAAAAATATTTTTCTCGCTGGGTGTGGTGGCACACACCTGTAATCCCAGCACTCCAGAGGCTGAGGCAGGATTGCCACAAATTTGAGGCCAACCTAAACTACAAAGAAAGACTATATCTCAAAAAAAAAAGTAAAAGATTATAATACGAGCTTTACTTTGACCAATATAGGTGGGATGTAGTAGCATATGCCTGTAATCCCAGCACTTGGGAAGCTGAGGCAGGAGGTTCCTTGAGAGTTCAAGACCAACCTGGGCTACAAAGTGAGCTCAAGGCAAGCCTGAACTGCATAGCGAGACCCTGTCTCAAAAAGACAAAAAAAAAAATCCTTAAGTGCTGTTTGGTTGGTTGTTGGCTATATCAGTCACTGGACTCAAGACCTTCACATGGAGCTATGTCCTCAGCCCTTTATGTATTTATTATTGTTTTGAGACAGGGTGTCACTAAATTGCTAAATTGCCCAAACAGGGCTCCAACTTTCAACCCTCCTGCCTGAGTCTCCCAGAGTGCTGAGATTGAAAGTGCATGTACTACTGGCTTAGCCCTGCCCTTTCTCTTTTTATTTGCTTGTTTGCTTTAAATTTTGAGACAGATTCTTGATAAATCACTAAATTAGATAGGCTTGCCTCAAACTTATACTCTTCCTGCATCAGCCTCCGAAGTAGCTAGGATTGCAGATGTGTGCCACCACACCTGTTCTTTTGTTCTGATATTTTATGTTTTAAATTATTACCAGATTTTGTCTTGGTTTTTGGGTTGTTTGTTTTGAGGGGGTTTTTTTGGGGGGGGTTGTTGTTGATAGTACTGGGGATTGGGCTGGGGATATAGCTCAGCAGCACAAGTGTCTGCCTGGCAAGCAAAAGGTCCTGAGTTCAATTTCCGGAACCAAAAAAAACACGAAAGATAGTACTAGGGATTTAATTTGGGGCCTTCACACTGACTAGTGCCCCAGCCCTTTTTAATGTTCTGTGCTGGGCATGGTGGTGCATGCCTGTAATCCCAGCGCTCCAGAGGCTGAGGCAGGAGAATCATTGCAAGTTCAAGGCCAGCCTGAGCTATAAAGCGAGCTCAAGGCCAGCCTGAACTGTGTAGTGAGACCCTGTTTCAAAAAGACACAAAAAAATTTTTCTGAGACAGGGTTTCACTAAAACTGCTAAATTGCCCAGGCTGCCTCCCTTGTTGCTTTTGCTGTCTTCTGCCACCATAGACTGTTGCCTATCTGACATGTGCCACCCTGCGTTGGACCCAGCTGATTATGGACTGGAACCTCTACAAAATATGAGATAAATAAACCTTTCCTCCTTTAACTTAGGGTATTAGGTATTTTGTCCTGGCAACAAGAAAAGTAACTAAGACAAAATTTGGTACCAGAGAAGTAGGGTTGCTGCTATGACTATGCCTGATCATGTAGTTCAGGAGCTTTTGGGAATGGCTTATGGGAAGAGTTTGGATAGGTTTAGAGATGCCAGCTGAAAAAGTCGAGCTGGAACACCTTAGGCTGTACTGTATGGAAGACTGGTCAGAGCTCAAAAGACTAGAAGGCTGATAGAAATCCTATCAGTAAAAACTAGGCTCTGGAGGTTTTTGCTGAGAAGGACTGCACTGGCTGTTGGACTTCAGACAATGTGTGTTACGGCTTGAGGGAAAATTTGTCTGCATTTTGCTCATGTCCAGAGACTTTGTCTGAGGCAAATTAAGGGTGGCAGGCTAATTAACTGGGCAGAAGAAATTTCAAGGTAGTCTAATGTTGAAGAGGTGGCATGGCAACTCTTGGGACCTTTACCCAGATCTGTGTTGAGAATCAAGAGCAAAGAGCCCAGCAGAACAATTTAAGACATTGTGAATTTGGCCAGAAAGGAAGCTCTAGTAAAGCTGTGGATTGCAAAGATAAAGCAGAGGATGTCTCAATTGCTGAGAAGAAACAATACAAAAGATGTCCTGAGGCATCACAAGAAGGAGCAAGACTCCACTCTTTGCAACCTCAAAATTGCAAAAGTGAAAGACTTTGCTTGGAAATGAATGCCCAAGAGCACCATGTTCCTGAATGGTGGCAGACTGGAGACTTTGTTCCTCAGGATTGGATTCAGTATTCAGCAGTCTGGGCACTCGATCCTGACAGTAGAGAGAGAGAAGCCTGGCTGCTGCTCCAGTTTGGCATCATCAACCTGGCACCAGTTTTACGCACATGCAGAATATATGAGTTGTGGGGTTAGGAAGGCTTCCACCCAGATTTCAGAAGGCCTGGGCAGCCAAGCAGTGTGCCCCTGAGAAGGCAATGTGTGAAAGTGTGAGTATGAAGTCAAAGGTGCTGTGAGACCCCAGAAGTTTAGAGAAGCCAGGAATGTCATCTGAGGAAAACTGCAAGGAGGGAGCAGAGCAGGCCCAAGAGAGAAGCCATAGGAGCCAAAACCACTGGAAGAAACAGTTTCTAGTTAAGACCACAATAAAGCCAGACCTGCAATTTTAAGAACCACCCACTGGTTTTCATTTGTTTTGTGACAGGGGTCTCACTACCAGCTCAGGCTGATCTAGAATTTGAGATCATCCTGCCTCAGCCTCCAGGGTAGCTGGGAGGTGTGCCTGACCACACCAAACTAGGATCACTTGCTGTTAAAGAAAAAAAAACATCCAACACTTTGGGAGGCACAGGCAGGAAGATCTGGAGTTTGAGGCCAGCCTGGGGAATTTAGTGACAACTTGTCTTAAAATAAAAAGTAAAAAAAGACTAGGATGTGGTCAGTGCAAAGACCCTGAGTGGGAGGCTGGGGTATACTCATTTTAAACCTGGTTTTGTATTTCAAGCCTATAGCCTGTAATCCCAGTTACTGGGTTGGAGGCTGAATCAGGAGGATCAAAAATTGGAGGCCAACCCAGGTGAATGAGTGAGATGTAGGCTCAAAATCAAAAGGAACAGAGATGTAGCTCAGTGGTAAAAGGCCCTGGGCTCAATTTCCTTAAGGGGAGACGGGGGATAAAGTCCAGCCAGGGAGTCCTCAAAAGCTTCCTGAGTGCCCAGGGGCACAGAGACAAGCACAAGGTCCTGACTTCGATTCCCGGTAACAAAAAAAAAAGAACCTTACTGGGCCTAAAAGTAGATTCAAATGTACCTTGAAGACACAATGCCTAAGAAGCTGGGTGTGGTGACACAAGCCTATCATCACAGGCAGCACTCTGCAAGGCTGAGGCAGAAAAATCCCAAGTTTAAGACTAGCCTGTTCAATTTAGCAAGCCAGCCTGGACTGCATAATGAGACCCTATCTCAAAAACAAAACTAAAACAGTGCCTAGGAAAAGATCCAAGTATCCCAGTTGTATAAGCTCAATGAGTAACACTTACATAGCAAAACGCCCCCCTAAAAAGCTAATAAATTCTTAGGCTACTTGATTTAAAGGATGATATATTGTCTAGACCTTGAAAACTTAATAGCCCCACAGTATCCTGTTCTGTCTGAGTACACTGAGAATTGCATTTAGTTCCGGGCACCACAATTTAAGAGCAATATTGACAAGAGCTGTAAAAATGTTCATACCCTTTGACCTAGTAATCCCACTCGTGGGAATTTGTTCTGAGGAAATAAGAGAATAGATGAATTAAGGTATGAAGATATTGATGCAACATTCTTTACAACAAAATGTATGAACTGTACATATATATAAAATAAATGTCTCTCAAAAGGAGATTATAATGAGTTATTTAAAAATAAAATATACTGATGCATGCTGCAAAATGGATGAAACTTGAAAATATATTATACAAAGTGAAATAAGACCCAAAAGGCAATGTATCATATGATCTCATTTATATAAAATGTCCCCGACAAACCAGGCATTGTGACGCACTACTTAACTCAAGTACTCAGGACACTGAGGCAGTGAACATAATGAGTTTGAGGCCCGCCTGTGCAACTTAGCAAGACTTTGTCTCAAAAAAAAAAAAAAAAAACAATAAGGTAAAACAAAAGATCCAGGATAAGCAAATTCATAAGAAAGCAGATTAGTAGTTGCCAGGGGTTGGTAAGAGCAGACAATAGAGTGGTTGCTAATGAATGCGGAGTGATACAAAGATTCTGGAATTCAGTGGTGGTGAATAGTGAGCTTGTTTTTAAAAAATGAGCTTGTTTATAGACTAAAAACCACTAACCTCTACACTGTGAAAGCTGGAGCTTGGGACTTGACATAGGGTCACACCCCTTTAATCCTTGCTACATAGGAGGCTGAGGCAAGTTTGAGGCATGCCTCAGCAATTTAGTGAGACCCTGTTTTAGAATAAATGAAAAAAGACCCAGAGATATAGCTCAGCGGCACAATACCTACCTGGCAAGCGTGAGGTTGTGACAGTCCCAGTACCACCAAAAAATTAGTAAACAATAATAACAATTTTTTAAAGGGCTAGAAAGGTTGCCAAAAAAAATCCTTTTTTGGGGGGGCAGCATCTCACTATCTAGTCCGTGCTGCTGTTCAACCCACTATATAACCCAGGCTCACCTCTAACTCATGACGATCCTCCAGCCTCAGCCTCCCATGTGCTGGGATTACAGGCACCTGCAACCTGGCTGGGTTAAAGGAATTTTATAGTGTGTGAATTAATGTATATAATAAGGAAGTCATTGTAGTGACGCATAAGTGTTTCTTGACTGATAAGCATTTTTACATATTACTATAAGGACATCAGTATAAGTGGTCAGAAAAAAATACAAAATTGTATCCTTGCTGTTTTTTTTGTTTTGTTTTGTGTTTTCTTTTTGGTGGTGCTGGAGATCCAACCCAGGACTTTGTGCATCTGAGGCAAGAACTCTACCACTGAGCCACATCCCCATTTCTTGTCCTTTTTTTTTTCCCTTGCTGTGATTCAACCATGCAAAATTATCTATGCGTGAGGAATAGAAAAAAATTTGAATAATTGAAAACAGTGTTATCCAGGTAAATTTTGGGGAGAGGTGGTCATTATATTGTTATTCAAGCAATTAAATAGTTTGTGTTAAATATTTTAAAAACATTACTAAATTATAGTTAAAATATTTAAATCATTATTATTAGACATATTATTAAAATATTTTAAATATTATTGTTTTAAATATTTTGTTTTAAAGCCAAGTGTAGTGGCACACATTTATAGCCTCAGTTATTTGAGAAGCTGAGGCAGGAGGATCACTTGAGCCCAGAAGTACAAGACCAACTGGGCAACACAGGGAGACCCCATCTTTAAAAGCTAGAAAAATACTGGTTTCATTTGATTTTCTTCCTAAAACAATGTCCACAAGAGGGCAGCCAGAATATGACAAATCAAACCATTTCAGTACCTTTAGCTGATAGAAAGACAGAATCCAGTGTTAAAAAGCAATCTTTTTATTAATTTATTTTGTAGTGCTGAGGATCAAATTTGGGGTTTTGCACAAACTGGGCAAACACTGAGCTACACCTCCAGCCCTCAAAGCAATCTTTTTTTTTTTTTTCTGAAAGCAATCTTCAAGGTCATCTAAGTCTACTCCCTCAGTTACAGAGAAGAAACCGAAGCTGTACAATAGGCAAAATTAGACCAGGCACAGTGATGCGTATCTGTAGTGTTACCACTCTAAAAGGCTGAAGCAGGAGGATCCCTAAGAGTTCAAGGCCAGCCTGAACTATCTAGCAAGACCCTGGCTGAAAAAAAAATTAATTGAATTAAATTAAAATTCGGGGGCAGGGTTATAGCTCAGTGGTACAGCCCCTGCTTGGAAAGCACAAGGTCCTGAGTTTTATTTCCAGGACCAAAAAAATAAATAAAAATTTAAAAGGCTAAAGATGTAAGTTAGTATGAAGCCCTGGGATTTACTCCCAATACTGTAAAAGCAAATAATTAAAACAAAAGCAGAAGTATCTGACCTCTAGTGTAGGGTATCATGATTATTTTACCATTATTTTTCGTGTTTTTGATTGTTTGGTTGGTTGATTTTTTTGGTTTTGTGAGACAGGGTCTCACTATGTAGTTCAGGCTAGTGTTGAACTATGTAACCCAGGCTGGCTTCAAACTCATGGTAATCCTCTTGCCTCAGCCTGCTCAGTGCTGGTAGTCTAAGCGTGCACCACCAGGCCCATTTCACTGTTTCTTTAAAGGCAACATTGCTGCTGAATGATGAGTGTATAGTAGAACATTAACTTTCCACCTACAAGCGGTGCACAACAATTACATACTCTTCACTAGATCATCTCTCTGCTTGCTATGTCTTAGAGAATACCATTTCTTCCCCTACTCCAGTATTACTGTACTACCAAAGTAAGCACCCCAGTAGAATATTAGTCTCACTATATATAATGCAGGCTGGCCTCAAACTCACTTTGTAGCTCAGGCTAGCCTCAAACTCATGGCAGTCCTCTTGCTTCAGCCTCAGTGCTGGGATTACAGGAGTGCACCACCACACCTGGGGAAAGGACTGTTTTTAATAACACCAATAGCATCTAACACTTCAAACAAAATATTACTTGGTTTCAGACAATACCTGGCTATCCTCAGAATTGAGATGGATGCCAATAAAGCATTCCTAGGATGACTAGACCCCCCCCATTAAAATCAAATATAAAAATTTCAGCCTTTCTGTGGTGTGTGCGGCAAATACTTGTAATCCCAGTGATGGAGGCCACTATGAAACAGCCCTGAGCAGGACTTAAATTAACCAATGGGCTTTTCATGTTTACTTGTGAATCTGTCCAAGACCTAGTCTCCTTGACTAGAGATGGGCAGTGGACTCATAGTAAGTAAACCTTTATGAGCCACTGATCCCTACTGGGGCCTGTAATGGTGGATGAAGACAGAAAGCCTCAAAGGATAAGACAAGATCACAGCTAAGGACACCTGAATTGACCTCAACTAAATAAAGACTGTAGCCTCAGGCATCTCACTTCTGAGTGGATAAATTTAAGTCCTTGAGTGGTTTCACCTTCTTGAGTATTCCTCCCTTCTTCCTGTTCATTGGTATTATTCTGAATGCTAGATTTTTCTTCCCATGGAGTCAAAAGGTAAACTACACGATTGCAAGTGGAAAATAGGGTACAGAAATCAGGTTTTCCCATTTTCATTTGTGTGTGAATTTTTAATATTCATGTGGGGATATAAAGCATCAAAGTGTTTCAGTGAACAAGTTTCAGCACCTCAACTTTATAACAACTATAAATAAAAACCTGTTGGATTTTTCTGGACAATGCCAGCATTTGAATTTTTTTTTAATAAGTAAATTTCTTATCAACAGCAACTAAATGGTGTTTGTAGCATTTTTCTTATACAGTGGATTCCATAGTCGCTATACTTTCCTGAGTTGTCTTACATGCTAGTACATTTTTAACTTACTGTGCTGTTCCTGTAAGTTTGCTATCAACATTAAACTGTAAAAAATAAAATAAAATAAAAAGATGTGAAAGTTAATTGGGTGTTTTTGTGGTTTTGTTTTTTGTTTTTTTGTTTTTGGGGTTTTGTACTGGCAATTGAACTCAGGACCTTGACTTGCCAGGAAGGCACTGTGTCGCTGAGTTATATCCCTGGACCATTAATTTGGTCTTGAAATCATGGCATATAAGTAAATTCTTTGGCAAAGTGGTTTGCTCTTGTTTGTTTGTTTTAAACTTTTTTTTTTTTTTTTTTGGTACTGGGAATACAACTCAGGACCTTGGCACTATGCCACTGAGCTATCTTCTTGGCCCCTGGTATTTGTTTTTTGAGACAAGGTTTTGCTCTGCACCTCAGACTGGACTTGAATTCACTTTGTATCCCAGGCTGGCCTCAACTTGGGCAATCCTCCTGACTCAGCCTCCAGATTGCTGAGATTACAGGTGTGTGCCACCATGCTTGGCCCCTTGTCACAATTTTTTACAGTTGTTTTTAGCAAGTTTTTTGTTTTGCTTTGGTTTGGTTTGGTTTTTGGTTTTTTTGTTTTTGAGACAAGGTCTCACTATGTAGTCCAGGCTGGCCTTGAACTCAATGATCTCCTGCCTCAGCCTCCCAAGTGCTAGAATGACAGATGTGTGCCACTACTCCTGGCTAAAAGTTTGTGATTTGTTTTTTGGTTTTTGGTTTTTTTACTTTTTTTGAGCAAGTTCTCACTGTATAATCCAGGCTGGTTTTAAACTCACTATGTGAGCCAGGTGTGGTGGTGTATGCCTGTAATCCCAGCACTCGCCTGTAATCCCAGCACTCAGAAGGCTGAGGCAGGAGGATGATTGTGAGTTCAAAGCCAGCCTTGGCTACAAAGTGATCTCAAGCCCAGCCTGAGCTGCATAGTGAAACCCTGTCTCAAAAAAAGACAAAAAATAAAAAATAAAAATAAAATGAACTATGTGGCCCAGGATAGCCTCAAACTCACAGCACTACTCCTGCCTCAATCTCCCAAGTGCTAGAATTGCCTCAAATTAAATAAGGCCCCCTCGAGATGTTCAAGGTGCTGGTTTTCCAGAGTTTCCAAAGTGCCTATAAAGATATTCAAGATATAAAATTATGACTCTTTCCACGGGCCCCAAAAAACAAAATCATAGTTGTCTTCCAGTGTCCCACAACATCATTTACAACTCACATCATGCTGCTAAGGTGGAGTCTGGGATCTGTGTACCTGTGTTATCATTCCTCATCATATCATATAGCTCAGAATCAAATCTCACATGAAGGGAAGGCCAGGCGTGGTGGTACACACCTGTGATCCCAGCACTCAGGAGGCTGAGGCAGGAGGGTTGGCGCAAGTTCAAGGCCATCCTTAACTACAGAGTAAGACATTATCTCAAAGTAAAACAAAACAAAACAAAAGCAAAAACAAAATAAGTATGGAAAACCTGAGAACTCAGCTGGTCCAACCACTCCTATAAATTTTTTTTTTGATAGAGAGGGTCTCCAGAGGAGTACTATTACAGCCATGTGCCACCATGCTCAGCTCACTCATGTAAATTTTAAGCACTCCTTATAATACTTCTCTACTCCACTGCAGCTTATTTCTTCTTCTTAGAGAAAAAGTATAGCTGCTAGAAAGCTGAGTATGGTGGCTCACACCTGTGATCCCAGCACTTAAGAGGCTGAGGCAGGAGGATCATTATGAGTTCAAGACCAGCGTGGACTACAAAGTGAGCACAAGGCCAGCCTAAACTGCAGAGTGAGACCCTGTCTCAAAAAAAAAAATAAAATAAAATTAAGTTAAACTTTTGCTGGGGATATAACTCAGCGGCACAGCGCTTGACTGGCAAGCACAAAGTTCTGAGTTTGATTCCCCATACCAAAAATAATTTTTTTAAAGAAGAAAAAAATACAGCTGCTAAAAAGGTCTCCTATAAATAGAATTAAAATATTTTCTAAAATTTTGAAATCTATCCCCAGTCTCATCACTTAGTAATCTATAGAACAGAGTGAATCTTTTATTCCCAGCATCTGAAAGAGTGAAGCAGGAAGATCATAATTAAGATGAGCCTAGGCAACTCAGCAACACCTTGTCTCAAAATAAAAAATATAAAAACAGAGCTAGGGGTGTAGCCCAGTGTCAGGTCTCCAGAACCACAAGGGGGGGGGGAAGATCCTGTATTCTTGGACTGCATAAGGTTTGCAGGGGACATCCAGACATAAACCATAACATTCCACCCCTAGTCCCCCAAAGACTCTTGCACATCCCTTTATGCAAAAGACATTTTTTTGTTGTTGTACTGGGGATTGAACTCAAGATCTTGCACTTGCCAGGCAGGTGTTTATTCCACTGAGCTATATCCCCAGCCTGCAAAAGACATTTTAGTCCAGCTCTAACAGTTGCTAAAATCCTAGCAGTTTCAGCATTGCTGAAAAGTCCAAGTCCCAAGTCTCCTCTAAGTGTAAGGCAAACTCTTAGCTGTGAGTCCACAAACAAATGAAAAGTTAAACACAACATTCAATGGCACAAAATAAACATTACCATTCCAAAAGGTACAAACAAGGGCATACAGAGCCTTGGGACCAAAGCAAGTCCAAAATCCAGCAGGGCTAAACATTATGTCCTATAGTTCCATGTCCAGCATCTGAAGCAATCTGTGGCATGTTATGAGCTCCAAAAGGCTTGTATGAGTTCACCCCTATGGCACTTCCAGTGGTTATAGCTCCCAGGACTTCTCTCTTGGGCCTACTTTACTCCCTCCTTGCAGCTTTCCTCAGACAATCCACATTCCTGGATTTTCCTAACTTCTGAGGTCTACACTGCACCTCTCACTTTACATTCATAGCTTCACATATTGCTCATTCTGTATGTGCCTAAATCCAGTGCCGTATGGATGATGCCAAGGTCTCCTGCCACCTGGAGCAGTAGCCAAGCTTTCCTCTCTCTTGGCCACAGGGGCCAAGAGTGCCTGGATCACTGGTCACTTTGAACATGATTCTGAGGAGCAAATTCTCTATGCTTCCACCATTCTGAAACCTAGTGTGGTTGCTACAGCCATTCTGGAACATGGTGGTCTGAGGCTTTCTCCTCAAGGCAAGGTCTTTCACCTTTGCAGTTTTGCGATGCCCTCAGGCCATCTTTTCTATTCTCTGGTTCCTTCTCAGCGATGGACATCTCCTCAGCTCTATTCACAGCTTCACAGAAGCTTCCTTTCTGGCCAAACTCACATTTTAAATCATCCTGCTGGGCTCTTCTCTCTTGATTCTCAACATAAACAATAGCCATGCCACTGAGTCAACATTCAACTGCCTTGAAATTTCTTCTGCCAGATTAATCAGTCCACTGCCCTTAATCTCAGTCTTAGGAAAAGTCTCTAGACACAAGCAAAATACATACAAACTTTCTGCCAATCCATAACATACATCATCTGGAGTCCTGCGCCCAATGCAGTCCTTCTTCCCAGCAGAAACTTCCCAAACTCGGTCTTTATCGGCAGGATTTCTATCAGCCTTCTGGTCTTCTGAGCTCTAATCAGAATCTCCCATAGAGAAGAGCTGAAGGCATTCCAGCTCAGCTCTTTCAGGCAATATCTTTGAACCTTTCTGAACATTTTCCATAAGCCGTTTCCAAAGGCTCTTGAACCACATGGTCAGGTATAGTCACAGCAAGGGCCCCACTACCAGTACCAAATTCTGTCTTGGTTACTTTTTTCTTGTTGTTGATACAAAATACCCAATGCTCAAAATTAAGGAAGAAAAGGTTTATTTAGTTCAATCTGTGGAGGTTTCAGTCCATACCCGGCTGGCTCCAAGGCAGAGTGGCAAGAGGCAGAGGCCGCGTTCATGGTGGCAGAAAACAGCAAAAGCAACCAAGCAAAAAGGGAGGAGTGGCTGCAAGCAGCCTCTTTCTCTTCCTTAAATATGCAAACTATCTGGACCAGGGCTGGTATAGCACTCCCACCCATAATCCTAGCATTGGATCATGGATCAATCATAAACTCTAAAAGCCTGCCCCATGACTGCATAAGGCTTTGGGGGGACATCCAGACACAAACCATAACACAGAGTCTTTTTTATTTTTGGTACCAGGAATTGAAGACAAGACCTCGTATATACCAGGCAAGTGCTGCACCACTGAGCTAAATCCCTGGCCCTTTTGAGACAGGGTTTTGCTATGTAGCTCAGGCTGGCCTTGAACTTACTATGTGGCACTGCACTATGTGGCCCATTATGGGTGTGTGCCAACCCAGCCAATAGTCCCAAAGTAGAAACACCCCAAATATTAACAGGATGAATAAACTGTGGCATAGTCCTAAAGTAGGATAAAGTAGGCAGTAGAGTGATCCCCTAGTATGTGTAAGATCTTAGGTTTAATATCCAGCACACACACAGACACACAATCTACAGTGATGGACATCAGAATAGAAGTTACCTCTGAGGGGAAAATAAACTGGAAGGAACATGAAAGAAGCTTCTCAGTGCTGGAAATGTTTCATACCTTGGTGTGAGTGGTGAATACATAAAATTGGTGGATGTTATATATGTCACATTTCAAGATCCACACACATACATTTCTCACTCTGTGTCTGTACTTCACCCATTGCACGCAGAAGGGCAAAGTGGCCAGGACTCACTTCCGGGACCCGGCCAGTAGACATGAGAATGGCACTTCTGCACGGGGAACACCAGCTCTAACAAGGCCCACCCTTACCTCGGAGCTGTCTCAGGCAGCAAGAAGAGGGAAGAAAGCCTTACTTGGTAAGCCAGCTGATTCTTCATGTCCTAAAAGCTGTGAAGACACTCATAGAACTTCTCCCATTCCAGGAAGTACCTTCTATCAGGCCAGGATCCCCAACCAGGAGCCACCAGATCCACAAAGGCAGGAGAATGGACTTGAGGAGGAGGCCAGGAAAGGAGAAGAGAACACAGCCCAGAGAACATAGGTCGCCAGGAGCCCTTTATCCACTGTCTAGGGCAGGAGCTTCAGAACAAATCCAGCAGCAGCTGACATTACTTTATTCAAAGTACAGAAATCTCAGGGTCCTCTGTGAGCCAACTCAAGAAAGAGCCAAGGGTTTCTGCCACATAGTTGAAGGTGGACGCTGTGTTTCACAGGGCACTGCATGCCAGTGGGCCTATGAAAGCGACGTAAGCCAAGTCCAGCTGGCAGAGCTGTACATTGAGTGTTTCCCACTCCACTGAGGGTTTGTATCTGCAATGCTTCTGGACTGTGATGCTGGCAGCCAAGCTGATGGGCAGAACAGCTATAGGGCGGCTGTAGAAGATAGGGGAAGTAAGGAATACCACGCCTAGTGTGCTCTTAAGTCTGAGACCCGGTTGTCAACAGCAGCCACCAGCAAGACCCCTAAGCCAGCTGACCACAGGAGGCCTACAGTGTAGATGTTGGCCTTGGGAGAAAGACTGATCAGAGGATAATAGATGCCCACTGTCATCTGAGTTTCAAAGCAAATGA
Organism: Dinomys branickii; assembly: GCA_004027595.1. NCBI lineage: Eukaryota > Metazoa > Chordata > Mammalia > Rodentia > Dinomyidae > Dinomys > Dinomys branickii. The sequence continues at coordinate 38,838 of PVLD010012135.1, read as the reverse complement.
GACTCAGTGGGGGGTGGGGAAGGTCCCTTCTCCTGGCTTCTGCTTCTGCCTCTGGGCCCTGTTGGCTTGAGCAACAAATCTTGGGAGCTTCTGGAACTCTGAGAACCAACCTAGTCTACCGCCCCCTAGGCTAAGCGTCCACAGCAGGGCATGGCTGTCCCTTTCCAGGTATAGGTGGTGGATGCTGAAAGGGCCCCCTACAGCCCAGAGAACATAGGTCACCAGGAGCCCCTTAGCCATTGTCTAGGGCAGGAGCCTCATAACAAATCCAGCAGCAACTGACATTGCTTTGTTCAAAGTGCAGAAGTCTCAGGGTCCTCTGTGAGAATCACAGCCAGCATATCCCCAGAGTTATCTTTAGACCCTAAGAAACAGAGGAAAAATAGAATTTTAAGACTATATCCAAGTCCTAACACAGTAACCATTTCCTCTGCCAATAAAAGTCAAGTCCAGATCTCCCTGAGTGTCGCTGAAATGCTTGCTGTCCCCAACTGTTGCTCCAGCACCACTATCCTCTTCTTTACAGGTATATTGGATTCAGTTTTAGGAAAGAATTTTTAAAATCTTGCCTTTGAGAAACTGGTCACTCGGTGCAGGGCATTTACATTGTAGCCCTCCCCTGAGACAGTGGCCTGGAAAGACTCATTGGGGAGTGACAGGGAAGGGCTGAGTAGGATCCCCATTCCAAGGTTCACATTTTGAAAAAGCCCTGTCTCACTCCAGCCCCTTAACTCCTCCAGAGCTGCTCTCAGTTTTAGTTTTAGATCCAGGTTTTAGTCCCTTTACAGCCTGTCCATCTCTCTAGGTCATGCAATTTTACCACAGGTCAAACTAGAAAGGCATCCTGAATTCCTTCCACTTCAACATTCTGGAAAACGTTTTGATCTAGACCTCAGTGCCCCACACCACTCTTCCGAGGCAGGCTTGGAAACGCCTCTAAGGCGGCTGGACAGATCCTCAAAACCAGATGCAACTCGAGCCTGCCCACCCGGCCCTCTGTGGGGCGCGGACACGGCCCAGCCAGGCTGTCACCCTAGGGAGAGCGGCCACGCCTGACACGGGCCCCGCCCCGCGGTGGAGCAGCCCTGTCCCTAACCACCGGGTCCCAACGGCCCCTCGCACTCAGCTCCCACTTCCACCCAAGTGGTCTTTGTCTATGTCTGCTGGGTCACAGAAGTCACGCCTCTCAGGACCAGCCCCACCCCAACTCCCTCGCAGCCCTGTGGGGATCACTTCCCGACCTGCCCCTCTAGACCCCGCACTCTGGACGCATCTGCGGGGCGGGATTCACTCAGCCTCCTGCGGCTGCCATCGCGCCCCACCCAGGGCAGGCGCGCCCACTGCAGCGTGGCACTGTGACCGCCAGGTGGTGCTGCCGAGTACGGAAGGCTGAGCCGGGCAGAGTCCCAGGCTCATCTTGTTGCCAGGCGCCGGCACAGTGTCCCAGAATGGTTCCTACCCGGAGGCTGTCGGGCAGGAGCAAGCTCCAGGTCCCACTGTGGGCCTAAAATTAAGAAAAAAAAATTTCTTGACGGCTTCTCCGTACCTCTACAAATGAGGGCTGCACCATCTGGGTCTGCCCTTGGTTGCCCTTCTGGAGGGCTTCAGATGGTCCCACTTCCAGACCCCCTCCCCTTCCCCCGCTCGAGTGTGCCTCACTGCCCTGCCTTGGGCCTTCCGGTGAGCGGACTCCTTATCTAGACCTAAGCCTGAAGAGCCTCTGCATTCTTTGTCCCAGGCTCCAATCCTGGGTTCTGTGCGTGACCTTGGCTAAGTCACACAGTTTCTTAGGCCTCAAATTCCTCCATTGCAGAGGAGAGGCTCGGACCCCACGATCTCCCAGTCTAGACTTGAAGGCGAAGTGAGCCTAGTGGGCCTCAAGCGGTTCCCCCTAGCAATAGGCAGCGCGCCTCTGTTCCCAAATCTCTGCCCCAGCCTCTGTCCCGCAGGAGAGGAAGAGCGGCTCCTTACAAGGCCTGCTCCGGCCTGCAGAAGGCCGTAGGCTGGGAGGGGCTGCCGCTGAGAGAAGCCCCAGCGGCGGGCTGGGGGCTGGGGGCGACAGGACACTGAATAATGAATGAGGCTTAATTGGGCCTGCAATGCGCCGCTGCGCGCTAAGCTGGGCAAACAGCGCGGGCGGCAGCCGCTGCCCTGGACAAACAAACTCGCTCGGCGCAGGGAGCGGGATGGGCACCGCGGTGGCGGGAGGAGAATGGCCGGGCCAGGCGCCCAGGCCCGGGGTGCAGCCTGCAGCTGGCTCGCGGGAGGGACCCAGGAGGGCTGGACTGCGCTGGCGTCGCAGAGCGGGTAGAGGGGCTCAGGGCTCACCTCTGCCGTGAGGATCCGGGAGAGAGGAAAGCGGACTGTGCAGGGAGGGCCTGGGTTCCAAGGACAATGTAAGCGCGAGGGAAAGATGGAGAAAGGAGTGGAGGGTGGAGGGGAGAGGGCGAAGTGAGTGAGAAAAAGCGCACCGGGGAGAGCAGCGGGGGTGGGGAGTGGGAGAAGGGCTGTTACCGAGAGGAAAGGAAAGAGCCATGGAGGAACAACCGAATGGGAACCCGAGGGGCCAGGAGAAGAATTGGAGAACAGTCAAGGAGAGGGATGGGAGGTGACCAGAATGAGAACGAAGGGGCGGCAGACCGGCGAGAGACGCCCCCGCCCGCGCCTCGCCCGGCCGCACTCCCGCGCTAGAGCTCTCGCTAGCCTACCGCACTCACTTTGTCACAATTACGGGGCCGTCACTCGACCAGGATTGTTTTCCCAAAATTGTTGCTCTATGAACTGGTGAGAGGTGGCAGGTGGGGAGATCTGACAAGCTGAGCGCGGAAGGAGGCAGTGGGGGACTGCAACTGGGGCCGGGGATATGGCTCAGCGGCACAAGCGCCTGCCTGGCAAGCGCAAGGTCCTGAGTTGGATTCCCCGGTACCCGCAATTGGGCCCGAGTTGGCTGAGTAAGAATACAGAGACCCATGCAGGAATTCTGGTTGCTACCTCAGCCTCGTGGCTTATCTCGCTTTTTGCCTTCCTGCTGCCTCTCGGCTTCTGCTGCCTTGATTTCCCCGGCAGAGTGCGACAAGGACTGGAGGCCCAAGGGCGGAGGCTGCTCCAGCTGTGGCCGGAACTTCCTCGTTCACTCCATTCTCGCCTGGTCTTTCGGACCTGGATATCTGGGCTCACCCTGTAGATCTACCAGGCCCTGCTAGGTTTGGGTCGCTTCCAGCCTCGCGCTCCTTGATGCCTCGCTGTCCCTCAATTCTGCAAACATCTGTTGCGCGCCCACTGAGCGCCAAAGCTGCGCCAGCCTCCCCCTTGGCCTCGCGCGCCACCCACCCTTCCCGACCGGCCCGGCCTGTCGGCTCCGTGACAGCCGCAGCCGAAGCCTGGGCCCCGCGGGAGCGGCCGGAGAGGAGCCGCCGCATGGCTGGCTCCGACACCGACCTCCCCGGCGGCTCCAGGGGCAACGGAGGGTGGCAGCCGCTGAAGCGAGACCGGAGCGGGCCTGGGGAGTTGGCAGGGCTAGGCGGGGGAGGGGAGAGGCCCTGGGCAGGCTTTCCTCTGGTTCTCTAAAGCCTGCCATTCTCATTCTGTCGCCCTCGGGTCCCGCCTGGGCCCGACCCGCCTGGCTCCTCCAGCGCCGGACGCGGAAGGCTCCCCGCGCCCCCTCCCCCAGTCCGGGTGATTTACACTCGAGCTCCGCACAGCGGCCGCTTCCCAATCACGAATATCGACCCCAGGCGGGGCCCTCGGGCCTCATCGATCCCTCTAAGGCTCGGGATTTAAAAATGTCAAATTTGCCTTTTCCAGGCGGGCGGAGGGGATGGGGGCAGGAGGAGATCCGTTTAGAGGGGAGACGGGCAGCGGACATCGACCAGGCGCGCTTGTGCCCGGAATGAGAAGCGATCCAGGCGTGGTAGGCCCTGAAGTGGTCTGTCCATGTTTCAGTTCGCAATTGCCTATCCATGGGGGCAAGAAGGAAGCTCCTGCTAGGTCTGCCACTATCCCCATGGGCATCATCCGTGGATACACGGAGTATTCCTAGGACGAGGAGCCCCAAGAGGAACAAAGACTCCCCAAAAATGTAAGGAGACAAAATTGGAAGAGATCTCTAAAAGTGAAAATATGCAGGCACAAAGATGGGAAGAGACAAAGGTACGAGGAATCCAAGGGCAAGCCAGCTCTCAGAGCAAAGGCAAAGGGGGGTTGCCTTAAAATCTCGCTAAATAAAACAAAGGTCAGAGACCTAGAGTTGTTTCATCTCTGTTCTGTAGGCCCAGGAGATTCAGAACTGAGCGTGTGAGGTGAGCAGGCTTAACTTCTTGGTGGTTTGAGAAGGAAGAAGAACGGAAGCAGAGCCAGGTGAAGAGCAAGGCGTCAGAGCGAGGAGTTACAACCCTAGGACTAGCTGGACCCGAAATCCGGTCGGGGTCCCGCAGCTACTACTCCAGGCCTACATGAGGCGCCCTGCCTTGGAAAACTGAAGTTCTGCCCCTTCCCTCCCTGAGCACCACCAGACAGGTGTCAGTTCAACATCTACCTTCTCCCTGGAGACTACGTGGGCTGGGGTCACATCTTATATTGGGGACTGTGTGCGTGGGCTATGAGGAACGCTGGGGGCAGTCATTCCCCCACCCCAGGATTTCACACCTGGATCTTTGAGGGGAGGGAGGAATCCACTACTTTTGTTTTGTTTTGTTTTGTTTGGAATCCACTACTTTTGATGCTTAGGGAGAGATGCGGTTGATGCGGCAGGAGGGAGCAGTTGTCCTGACCAGCGCTCTCACAGTTAAGTTATGTCACATGGCCTTCAGTCGCATACCTCAGCTGTCACCATGTGCACTGCCATTTCCTCCACAACTGGAGACAGAACTGACAGCAAGCTGGGAAGGGGGCTGACACTCACGGAGGGGTGGTGGCTCATTCTCAGACACCCGAAGCTCACACATCCACTGACAAAATCAGGCTGACACATCCCTAGCACATGGTCAGTGATCCCATCCCGGATACACACTTAGCAAGCCCTGCCACAGGCATTATTTCTGTGTGAACAATCACAAAATTCCTCTGAGCACACGCCCCAAAGCCTAGTTTTAAGGCCTATCCATACCCTTTCTTGACTTCTCACGCTTTAATTGCTTAACCCTAGGAGAGGGTTTATGACCCCTCCCACCCGCGGCTACTTCTCTAATTCTGCAATCAGGGCCAGTTTCCAGACTGGAAGGATGAGTGCGAGAAAGTCAAGTACCAGGGTCGAGGTGAAGAAACGGAAGCAGAGAGAAAGGAGGGAATGTCAAAAGCTCCCTCACCCCCTCTCCCGTCACCCCCACACACGTCCACTCGCCGCCTATCCGGCCCGCCGCCGCCGCCTGTCAGCGGAGTAATGCATGCGCGCTCTGGGCCCTGCCCCCCTCCCCAGTCGTTCATCACTGCCAGCACCGCCTACCTCTGCCTCCCTCCCGGGCTCTACAGCTGGGGCAGCGAGAGCCCCACTCCCCGCACCTCGACCACTAATTGTCAGATTGAGATGTTGATTTGTCAGCCACGAGCTAGCGCCAAAGAATCCGCCGTAAAACCTGGACTCCTTGAACTTCCTTTAGACTCTTCTCAGGTTCTCCCGGACTTGGAGCTTTTCTTGATTTGAGGTGGATGGGTTGGATTTCATTCAAGAGATCGGGGATTACAACCGAAGCGTCATTCTGTTCCAATAGGAGGGGCACTAGGCTACAGACCCTCAGTTTCCCTAAGAGGGCTGTTCCTGAGCTTAGTCCACTCGCTCAGATAGTAGACCCTAAAGCCTTCCCTTTCTCCCAGTCTCCCAGCAGGAGGCGTCCTGGACCCCAATCCCGGCTTCCCCAAGGGAAAGCACCGCCCGTTGGCCCTCAGTCCCCTCGGTGTCGCCGGGGGCCTAGACCCTTCCCTCCCCCTTCTCCAGGCGCCTCGAGTCAGGCTTCCCTGCACTCGCGAGGGAGGCACACCTGCTACAGGTCTGCCCTCGCCCCGCCCGGGGCGCCCGGCCCTAGGCTGCAGCTCCAGCCCCGCCCTCTCCCCGCGGCCAGAGCTCTCCGGGCGGCCGGCTGAGTGACGGGCGGCGGATGATTATGCGGAAGGGGGAGCGGGGTGCGCCGCGGGCGGCAGCGCTGACCCTTCACATTTCCGATCCGCCGGGACCCTCATCCATCCGAAGCTGCTCTTTGTCTGGCCGCCTAATTGCCGGCGGACAGGATGGATGGCGGGACCAACAGCCGCGGAATCCCTAATAAAGGCCGCGGCCACGGGGGAGGGAGCGTGGAAGGGCGGGGGAGCAAGAGGGAAGGGATGGAAGGAGATGGGAGGCAGTACTGGGAGCGACCGCTGGCTGCGAGGCTGCGCACGGCGCGCCCTGAAGCCCACCTAGGGTGCTGGTCGAGGAGAGCGGGGTCAGGTCTTGTCCGCGGTGGCCGTGGGGCCGTTCTGTCTGCTGCTTGTCAGAGCAGGGTGAAGTACTAGAGGCCCCAGCCAGAAAGAGCATCCTGGGGCCTATCTCACTTAGCCAAACCCTGGAAACTTGGAGGTTGGCCCCATCTCCTGGACTCACTAGCCAGTGCTCTTCCCTCGGCTTGCCTTACCCCCTCCTCTTACCTGTCGGTCTCCCACTGCAGCGTCTGCCTCTGGAGAAATGAGGGATCTGATAGGAATCTGTGCAGCCAAAAGCCACATTTCATTATCCAGAGGCTGGAGTCCAAGCACGGTGGGAAGAGGCAGACGCAAAGGGAAGCAGAAAAGGAGGTGAGGACAGAGGTGCCAGAAATCAGCTCTCTGACTTGACAGGAACCTTGGAAGCAGTCTCCACTCACTCCCTGGGGTGCTTGGGAGCCCTTTCTTACCCTGGGAATGCCTGATGCAGCCCTTTGAACCCAAGGCTGCCAGGAGCTGCTGGACCAGGCGCACTGGCTGAGGAGTGGGAGGCCCTGGGCCTGGCATTGCACCTTGCCTCTAGCCCTAAGGAGGTGCATAAACTCCATAAGGAGACAAAATGTGCAGAGGGTTCGTGGGCCACCACTGTTTCCCCTTTTCCCGGGGAAACAGGTAACTGATTTCAGCCCCTTGAGCAAATTTTCCTCTAGCTCACTTTGTCTTCTGTGCTTCTTTCTCCTCATCTAACTGAACAGTTCTCTGCAGAGAACTTTAGTCTTCTGTTAGTCAGTGTTAAGCCCTTTTGGAGGTCAGAGTTGATAGCACTGGGTGGGTTGGGCACTCAGAGCCTGCCCTGTTGGCCTCATACATACAGGTTTCCTCTGAGACCCCATTAGGTCTCACTTCACACTCCTATCCTGATCTCTGTCTCTCTCTCTCTGTCTCTCTCTCTCTGTCTCTCTCTCTCTCTCTGTCTCTCTCTCTCTGTCTCTCTGTCTCTCTCTCTCTCTTTCTCTCTCTCTTTCTCTCTCTCTTTCTCTCTCTCTCTCTCTCTCTCTCTCTCTCTCTGTCTCTCTCTCCCTCTCTCCCCCAATGCCTCAGGCACCGTTCGTCTCCTTTCCAGGGCTCTGGGAAAGAAGCTAAGCTATCTTTTTTTCTTTTTTGTACCGGGAATCAAACTCAGGACCTTGCACTTGCCAGGTAGCTGAGCTATATCCTCGGCCCAAGAAGCTAAGCTATCAAAACTCCAGTTCTAGGATTGCCCCTTACACGGTGAGACTGGACAAGCCATTTCCCCTTTTCTAGGCCCAGTTCCTTATCTATAAAGTAGAAATGTGGAGCTGGGGATATAGCTCAGTGGAATAAGCGCCTGCCTAGCAAGCTCAGCGTCCTGAGTTCAATCCCCAGTACCTCCAAAAAAAAAAAACAAACAAACAAAAATAAAGTGGAAATGTACTCACCTCTTAGGAGTGTTACGAAGACGCATGTTTAAAAGCCCTAAAGTGCAATACCCAGTGCTGTCTTTCCATGCAATCCGATGGCCTCTCAAGTGCACCAGGTTCTCTTTCCTGGTACCAGGTAGCCCAGGCTACTTCCAGCTGTATGTGACCTCTGGTAAGAAGCTGAAAGTCAGAGTATAGAAGCCATAGGGGAGAACCACGCTGGGACCGGTTCTGGAGGAGGAAAGAGAATGCACGGGGAAAAGTGCTTCCTTAGATCTTCATGAAACACCAGCCAGCTGGTTCCTTTCATCTTACAGATGAGGGAACAGGCTTGTGCAGGTGACAGAGGCAACCCACACTACCGGAATCTTCCACCTTGTGAGTTCTTTATTTATCACCTTTTCATCTCCTTTCTTTTCTTGAGGGGATGGGGTCAATCACAAGTGTAAGAAAGCTGGATGTGTAATCTCAATACGCACTCAGGAGGCTGAGGCAGGAGGATTGGTGTGAGTTAGAGGTTAGCTTGGATTACTTAGTTGAGCTCAAGGCCACTCTGAATTATATAAGAACTTGTCTCAAAAAAAAATGAGAAAGAACAAAAAAGAGAACCTTCAAGGAGCTAGGATCTCTCTGCTAGACTTCATAAAATTTTAACACAAAAACTTCCGCAGAATTGAAGACACATATCACATGCAAATAATATGCAAATCACATAACTAACTGAAAGTCTGGTCCTCAACACACACCTAGCTATAGTCCTGGGGGAAATTCTGGGGAGACCTTGGGCTGGTGGGGATGCACTCCACTTTGGGTCAGGTCATGGAGTTAAGATTCATTTTAGGATTGGAAAGAAATGTACCCTTTGGGATTGGGGCAGAGTTAATACATAATCAAGGGAGAGATTAATACAGGATTCAGACTAGGTGTGATTCCAAACAGAAGCACCTGGGGAACTCTTAAAATGATCCTCATCTATCCCCTATCAATACTGATCCTATGTCTACAGCCTCTTTTTTTATTTTATTTTTTGGTACCCATGGCCTCTTCATTCTGCAGCACACCTTCCTCTGCCTAATTCTATTCCTAAACACACCACCACAAGGCTCCCAGTTTGGCTACCAGGAGAGCTCTGGGTAAATTGTCCTGGACCCCAGCATTCCCTCTTGGTTTCCAGCCTCTGGAGCAATAGCTGGTCTTAGCCCTACTCAGATCCCTCCTCCAACGAATGTGACAGCTGCAGGGGAAGCAATAAGGACCTGGTGAGCTGGCAGCTTCATTCCAGAGCGTGGGGAAAGAGCAACAGAACATGAATAAATTCATGGAGCTGGCCCCTCAGCTCCTTGTGAGCCAAGCCTGCTCCCCCCACCACACATGCTGCAGCCGGCCACTGGCAGCCCTGCTGGTCAACACCACTCACAACCTGAGCCTCGCACTGGAGGGGAAGGGAAGCTTCAGTCTAGAGAAGAGGCCCGGTACCTGAAAGGGGCTGAGGGGAGAGGCTCAAAAAGTGGTACTGGAGTGTAGGATGAATGGGGTGGGGAGCAGAGCTGGGCAGAAAGGTCTTCCATTGAGTGCAGGGGGGCAGGGGGAAGGAGGAAAAAACGGGATGGCAGCGCTTGGGGTGGACGGGAGACTGGTGGGAGCCAGGCCTGCTCTCTAATCCATCCATCATCCAGCCTGGGGGAGCAGATCTGGAATTAGACATGCATGGGGCTGACACGGCCCTCAACCCCCCGAGGAAGACAAATGGCGACAAAGACCTTGAATAAAATTTGTATTTATGGTTGGAGCAGGAGGCCCCTCCCCCTACTGACTGCCAATGCTTCCTCTCCCAATCCTTTCAGCCACCCAGGGACTTCTCCTAACCCAGACACTGACCCAGCCTCAGAGAGCTTAGTCCCCCCACACCATTATGGGGACAGGGTGTAGGGAAGGAGTACAGGAACTGAGAGAGGAGAAAATCATCTTCTGCCCAGCAACCCTACCCTGATGTGCCTTGTGCTGCATTTTACATAGCATATTATGCACATCGTACTGCAAGTTCACCCTTGTAATTCAGGAGCCCTTTATCGTTGCCAACCTCTGTGGGCTCCAAACATCCCCACTGTCACCAATCTAGAGCCCCTTGTCCAAGCCTCCGGTCTGGGTCCTCGAGAAGGTGCAGCCCATAGTTTTCTACCCAGACCCTGCCAAATCAAAGCTGGCCTTGCTTCTTGGTCACCCACAAGACATTCACAGGAAAGTGCTTAGCACCTAATCTGCATTTCAGTTGTATTAATTTGCATAACTAACCAAACACCCATTATGTGGGGTGTAACTTTCCTGGGTTTTGTCTAAGGGCACACAGCTGGGGGGAGGCGGCCTGGGCAGAGATTTCTGCGGCTGGAAGCCTCCAGGACGGGGGTGTGAGCCAAGAGCTGCCTCGGATCCCCTTTCTTCCCAGGAGACCCCTACTCTTCAGTCCTGACTTAGGAGAAATGGCATCTGTGGTCCCAAATATAGGGAGTAAGAGGAGGAGAAATACAAATACCTCTCTTCAAACAGCCCTCACACACACATGTACAAAAACAACGCACAATCCACAGTCCCACTCACCCAGGGACACACAAGGCCAGGATTCCGTGGCCACGTCCACACTTCTAGCACACTGTCAGAGTGCACAGGCCCAGACTCTACCCTCGGCTGGCAGAGCCGCCCCGCCTCTCTTCCCCACGGTTGATATGTCACATTGGAGTCCGAACACGGACCTGGGTGTCTCTGCAGCGCGCCATTTACATTTCTCTTTGGATCTGTCAACCTGTCTCAGCTCCTGTCTCTCTCTCTCCGTCTCTGTCTCTCCCTCTCCCCCTGTGGGGCTGTCAGTTAGTCTCTTTTCGCAGCTTTGTCTCTGTCTCTGCGTCTCTTTCTGGCTGTCTCTTTGATTTCTCCGTCGCTCCCTCTCTGCTTTTCTGTCGGTTTCTTGTTTGCTCCCTGAGGCTTCTCTCTCTCTCTCTCTCTCTCTCTCTCTCTCTCTCTCCCCCCCCACGCACACGCGCGCGCGCACAAACACACACACACCCTCTCTTTGCACCCCCAAACCTAAGGGCTGGGTTTGGAGGCAGGAAATTTGCCTTTTCCAGTTCAGGCCAACAAGTATCCGTTAAACCTTTCACCATATGTTATTCAGTACTCTGTTCGATCATGCAGGGGCGAATTTCCATCTTTTCTCCCTTCTTGTTTTGTTTTCTGTTTGCGAGCCTCCCCCCCCTTCGGCAATTCACCTGTCTTCTCTGTATCTTGACCTTTGTTTATCCTATCGCTGATTCTGGCTTCCTCTGGGCTCTGAGAATGGCAAACTTCGGCTAGAGGTTGAGAGTGAGTAAGGTGGGAGCCGCAAGTCCCCGCAGAACCTTCGGAGGCAGCAAGGAACCTCCAGGCCGGGACCCGGCGCCGGTGAGGGCGGGGGCTAAAGGGGGCGGTGATGCCCGCCCCGCCCCCGCGCTTCCACATCTAGGCGCCAGGGGTCGCTCCGGCTCCGACCGCTTATAGTGGCTCCCGCCGCACGGCGACTCACACCACCCGCACTGCCGCCCGGGTAGGAAGGGGAGGAAGGTTAGGGATTCAGAGAGGGAAAGCGCTTGCAAGAGACAGATTCCAGGCCAAGGCTCCCGCACGGGCTGCGGCCGCGGCTGGGGGAGGAAGGCGTGTCAGGGCTCCCCAAGAGCTAGAGCGCACAGTCCCCGAGGAGGACGCGTCTAGTGGACGCTAAGCCCAGCTCTGAGACTGGGACGTCCTGAGTGCGAGGAGGCCCCTTTCCTGCGGGGAGCGGTCGGTGTGGGAAGCTGGGACCTTGGCACCGCCATCTGAGAGAAAGCAGATGCTTGGAGAGCAGGCATCTGAACCCTGTAAGAACCGAGCCGTCCAAGAAGCTGCGATCCCAGGCGCCCGGGACCATTAGGACTGCACAGAAGGGTAACAGGATCTGGGCAGGGGTGCCACTGGCCCATCCCGCGGGGGGACCTCCGCCTTGACGGGCGGGTTGAGGAAAGGCGCCGCTGCGGCGGGAGCCCCCAGGGGCAGGGGGGCCGGGCGCAGCTGTGGAGGTGACCCAGACGCAGGCGGGAGCCCGGCCACCGCTTCCTGGGCCCGCGGAGAGCCCCAGGCCTCCGCCGCCATTGCGCCCAAAAGTGAAGAGGATTTGCTGGCCCTGGCCGCGTCGCGGCTGAGCCGCCGCAAGCGGGTGGCGGGCGCGGCCGTCGGGGTGGCCATGGTGCTACTGCTGCTGGTGGCCATCCCCCTGCTGGTGCACAGCTCGCGCGGGCCGGCGCACTATGAAATGCTGGGTCGCTGCCGCATGGTATGTGATCCACACGGCGCCCGAGGCCCGGGCCCCGACGGCGCGCCCGCTTCCGTGCCCCCTTTCCCGCCAGGTGCCAAGGGAGAGGTGGGCAGGCGTGGAAAGGCCGGCCTGAGGGGGCCTCCGGGACCTCCAGGTCCCAGAGGGCCCCCGGGAGAGCCCGGCAGGCCAGGTCCTCCTGGCCCTCCAGGCGCAGGCCCGGGTGGCGCTGCGCCCCCTGCTGGCTACGTGCCTCGAATTGCCTTCTACGCGGGCCTGCGGAGGCCTCACGAGGGTTATGAGGTGCTGCGCTTTGACGACGTGGTGACCAACGTGGGCAATGCTTATGAGGCGGCCAGTGGCAAGTTCACCTGCCCCATGCCGGGCGTCTACTTCTTCGCTTACCATGTGCTCATGCGCGGCGGCGATGGCACCAGCATGTGGGCAGATTTGATGAAGAATGGACAGGTGAGATGCCCTTCTTCCACCTGACCCCAGATTCTCCACTGGGAGCTTCCTAAATCGCCCTATACTCATCCCACAGCCCCAGTTCCTTCCCCAGAACAGCGTCAGTGAGTCCAGGAGCGAAAAGCTGCCAAGAGCTGACAAATAACTTTATTTAGCCAAACTGGAGTTGGGGGCCAGAGAAAGATCACCTGCCCAGGGTCTCATGGAGCATTAGGAATGGTATCCGAATTAGAACTCACGACTTAAAGCTTAATGTCTCTGCAGCTTCGACCTCCCATTACAACTTAGGCAGCCGTGTTGTCCTACCAATTAGCCCCCTTTTTTCTCCTGTTCTGAGCTCCCTTCTGAGGGGAGTCTTCCTGGCCTTTGGGTTTCCGAGTCCGGGTTCGAGGTGAGCTACCTGCAATCTATCTGGCTCTTTTGAATCAGAATGGAACCCACTTCTCAGGCAGTCACCAGTCAGTAGGCAACCCCCATGTGTAGAAATTGAGCTTGGCTTTTCTTTTTTTTTTTTTTTTGCGGTACTGGGGATCGAACTCAGGACCCTGCGCTTGCTAGGCAGGCGCTTATTCCACTGAGCTAAATCCCCAGCCCTAGCTTGGCTTTTCAAGGAAAAGGTAAAAATAGACAGTGCTTGTCCACTTGGTGGGCAGTGGTCCTATGGTTCACCACAGGTCATGGGGCTGATACTAGGCTATTCCTTGTTCTCCAATAACACTGAGTCTTGCAGGCATAGCTGGGAAATGGTCTGATAGTTCAGGGGCCAGTGAGGGGATGGAAGAAACAAATTTGGAGAAAGAATGGGGCAAGGCACGTGGAGGACCAAGACCATGGACTGTGGCCTGGTTCATAGCCCTCACATCCTTCCTTAGCAATCGCAAAGCCTCCAGGTTCTCCTGCTTGCTTTTCTGCAGGCGGTCACTTTTCCCTGGTTCAGGGGATAGCTCCAGGGACTTGGCTGGAGACACATGTAGCTGCAGGGCGAGGCCTCTGGTGTGTGTGGGAAGCTGCCTGGATGATGCAGGCCAAATGGGGAGGTTGGGGCCAAGCAGTGACCTTTGAATGCCCCACACGAGGGAGTAGGGGCTGGAGGGGTGACCTGGGTGCATCAGGCCTCTTCCTTGGGGTTCTGTCTGAGCCGTGGGCCCAGATTGGCCACAACACCCTTCTGTACCTGCTTTGGGGTCTCCTGCCAGCATAATCTCCACAGAAAGTGAAAGATAGCAAGTGAGAATTCCTGGGTGTCTCTGTGGGGGTGAGACAGTGTCTGTGTGGAAGTGTGCGTGATTAGAGCGTGTCTGTGGGTGGGGAGGGTGAAGGTGTAAGTAGCATGGTGGTGTAGCTGCGCAGGTGGCACGGAGTAGGCGTGCTTGGTTTATGCTGCTTGCCTGGGAGGAGGCCCAGGGCCAAGTATGTATTTAGAGTGTGTTGGGTTTGGAGGGAGCAGGGACTGTGCTGTTCCCACTTTGTATTCCATCCTCTGCACAGGCGCTGCAGCCCTGGGGATGGTAAATAATGATTAGAATAATGATGAATAATTAATGAGTTAATAACCTGCCCCAGTGGGATAGGAAGAGGGGGGCTGAGGGGTGGGCTCACAGACTGTGGTAACAGCCACAAGGCCAGAGAGGGAAGGCAAGGCTCCCTCTTTCAGCAGACCACCCCCACATCAAACACCAGCAGGTACTCCACTGTGAGATGCACACCCCAGAGGCCAGAGCCTTGACCCTGCATGCTGTGGCTCATGCACAGATGCACCTATGCCCCAGCATAAGTTTAGGACTTACTAGAGGTCCCAATGGGCACAGAATCTTAAAAATTATCCTACAGGTTTTATTTCAGTTTATTTTTGGCCTTTTTTAGAGACAGTCTCACTATGTAGTCCAAGCTGGTCTTGAAGTATGTAGCCCCAGCTGGCACTGAACTCATAGCAATCTCCCTGCCTCAGCATTTAGAGTGCTAGGATCACAGGCATAGGTCATCACATCCAGCTCTAATTTTTTAAAAATTTATTTATTTGTTCATTTTTGTCTTTTTGAGACAGGGTTTTGCTATGTAGTTCAGGCTGGCCTTGAGCTCACTTTGTAGCTCAGGCTGGTCTTGAACTCACAAGATCCTCCTGCCTCAGCCTCCTGAGTGCTGGGATTACAGGCATGCACCACCATGCCCAGCTTTAATTTTTAAATGAGAATAATCATAGCAAACCCTCTACAACAGCCACTGTTCTAAACACACCCCACATGTACCAACTTATGTAATCCTAACAACCCGATGAGGTAGATTCTATTATCCCCCCCCATTTTATGGCTTACACTGGGGTCCAGAGGAGTCCTGATGTGCGCCCGAGTTGCACTGCTAGTGCACGGCAGAGGAAGAGCTGCTCAAGCTCCCCTAGGTTCATCTTGTCCTTCCCAACACCACAGCCTCCTCTCGCTGAGGCCTCCCAGGTCACCCTAGCTCCACTCGGCATGAGTAGGTCCTTTCCTCTCCTCCCTTGCTAGGTCCGGGCCAGCGCCATCGCTCAGGACGCGGACCAGAACTATGACTACGCCAGCAACAGCGTTATTTTGCACCTGGATGTCGGTGACGAGGTCTTCATCAAGCTCGATGGCGGGAAGGTGCACGGAGGCAACACCAACAAGTATAGCACCTTCTCGGGCTTCATCATCTACCCGGACTGAGCCTGAGCCGACTGAACTGCTGAGCCGGGGCACCACCCCCTCACCTTCGGCCCTGCTCCCCTTTAGCTCCAGTTCCCATTCACTTCCGGTGGGCCGCGCCCAAGGCGCCACCCCGTCCCTTGTGAACCTGGGGCAGACCCGCCCTGCGCCAGCAGTGGACGCTTGGGGCTCTACGGTATTGGCTGGGAAGCCGAGGGGGCTGGCAGGAGGAGAGCCAGCAAGACCCACATCAGCAAGCAGCGAGGCAAAGCCAGACCAGAACAGCTGAGGTCCAGACATTCCTCTGCTTGGAGCTGGGGAGCAGTTTCATTAGCCTGGGCTCAGAGGCCCAGAAAGTGGAAGGCATATCACGGTGGCTTAGGAGGCAAAGAACATAAACTTGCAGCCAGTATAGGCAAGAAGAGACACTAAGTCGGGGTGGGCACTGGCCCTCAGTTATGAGTTTTCCCTCGTTGTCCCTTGCTCCCTCGTCTCCATTTTCAGGCTTCAGGCTCCAGCCTTGGCAGCCTTCTTGTTAACTGGAGGTGTTGGTGAATTCTTTCCTAGCATTTAAATTCATTCTGTACAGTCACCATTTCACTCTCTTGGGCGTAGGGCTATAGCTGCTGTTGCCTGTTCTAATAAAATGAGGTTGGGGGACCCTGTGTGGCTGCTTTAACTTGGTACAGAGTTCGGGAGGGGGGGAGTTTCCTCAACCTCTAGAAAGGACTCCTACAGTGCCTGTCAGTCTCTGCCACAGGCAAAATTTTAGTTACTGCTGGCAAGGCCAGGGAAGAGGGCAGCCTAGGCTTCTTTGCTATGGGTGGAAATGTCCACTCCAGGGGAGCTCCAGGTCTCCCTCTGTAAGTGAGGAGGACACCAACCAGAGTGACACAAGGGAAGATTCCAGAGTCTGGCTCTGGGCCCTGCCATTCTGACTAGCGCAGACAGAGGGCTGTGTAGCAGAGCTGGGGGTTTTTCATTTGTTTTGGGATGGGGTTTCACAATATTGCCCCCGTTGGCCTCTAACTCCTGGACTCAAGTGACCCTCTGACCCCAGCCTCACCCTCCAAGTGGTTGGGAATACAGATGTGCACCATCATGCCAGGGAGAGTTGTAGGAGAGGAGCTCCAGGGGATGAGAAACTGATCTCAAGGCTCTCACCTCAGGCAGGGACCCCATAATTGATCCCAACCCACTCGCAGATTGCCAAGAGGGTGGGTAGGGCAGGACAGCCTCAGGATGCCTGCTGGGTGAACTGGACCTGGAGCCCATGAAAACCTCCGAGCTGGAGCACACTGCCACCATGTGGGCAGATGGAGAGCAGCTGGTGGCGCACAGTTTGGACGCTTCACTCCCTAGGAGGCCCTTCAGACACTTTATTAAAGGGTACAAGAGTGTTGGCCCCAGTCCCACGGGAAGAACAGATAAATAAGGGCTACAGGGAAGGGGTGAGCTGGGGAGGGTGGGAGCCTCAGGATGGAGAGGTCTGCGGGGCTGCAGGGACAACCGGCATAAAACACTGGAAAGGAAGAGAGACCTTGTCATAGTCCACTAACTCTCAGTAAAGGAGCAGAGGGCGGCCCCTGCCACCACGCGGGCCTGGGCTGGAGGCTCACCAGAGCGTCTTGCCATTCGAGCAGTGTAGCCACAGGGTTGGTGCAGACCCGGGTGGGCCCTGGGGGAGGGACGCGACTGGTGTAAAAGGCACACTCATCGTCCAGACGAGCCTCATGGGAGCAGTGGATAGCAGTGAG
The DNA here is from genome assembly GCA_004027595.1 of Dinomys branickii. Lineage (NCBI taxonomy): Eukaryota > Metazoa > Chordata > Mammalia > Rodentia > Dinomyidae > Dinomys > Dinomys branickii. The sequence goes on along the minus strand of PVLD010012135.1, from coordinate 21,806 downwards.
ACACGCTTTGAGGCGTTGCCTCAGGGCCAGGGTTCGAGGAGCCAGACTACTAGGACCTGAAGACCAGAGTTGAGTAGGGAGCCCTGGGCTTCTATACTCCCATATGTATGGTCCCTTCCCCTCCCTAAAAGGCCAAGCCGGTCAGGAGCCCAGGGATAAAGGAGCCTGGCTAGCACAGGGGAGACAGCACAGCAACGCTCGGTGCAGGATGGGGCCCCACTCCCAGCAACAGGACCTCCTTTGCCCCAGCCCATTCCAGACAACTCCTTACCTGCCTGGCCTATCGGGGGCCTTGGAGACTGAAGTGAGCAGATAGGGGGGCTGGCACAAAGAGGGCGCTGGGAAGAGAAGGTCAGGCCAGTGGTTGCTGGAGCTCCCTGCCTGCGTCGGCACCAAAGACTGTACTCTAGGTGTTTTGGTTCCAGGGAACAGACATCTGATGCCCCCAACCTTACCCTAGGGCAGGCCTCTTTGGATGCAGTCTGTCCCTGGGGCCTAGGCTGAAGGGGTCCAGCCTCTGCTGGTGGGCAGGGCTCTGCTTCCTCAGGTTGCTCCTGGGAGGAGGGCTCTAGTCTCTCTGGCCTGGGCCTAGAGCAAAACTCTGGAGGCCCTGCGTCAGTCGGTGGGCGTGGCTGTGTCCCCTCTCGCTCTGGCCGTATCACCCCAGAGCAGGGCTGTGCTTCCCCACACTCCTCTGGAGGGCAGGGCTCTGGAAGCGCAGAGTGCTGTGGCAGTCCAGGAAGGCAGGATGTCCCAGACTTATGCTCTGGGGCATTCAGAGTCCTAGAAATGTCAGCTAGCAGGGGCTGAAGTTCAACCATATCCAGGGAGCAGCCTCCAGTAAGGGGGGCATACTTGCCCACTGCCAGCCCTTCTACTTCCTGGCGCAGTAACTGCTGCAGGATACTGATGCGCTGCAGTGGGACAGAGTGCCTTAGTGTGACGGCAGGATGCGGCCCAGGCAGACTTCCCACTGCCACTCATGCCCTTCTCCAGCCCTGTCATTGCCCAGCAGGCACTGGCCTGGCCCCACAGCCCCACCTGCATTTTTAGCTCTTGAAAGTTGAGGACTCCGTGTGGGTGTGATCCAGGACTTGCCACAGCTAGTTTGCCAGGCGGCTCCTGCAACCTTACACCACTGTCCTGGTCAAACAACCGTACAGCAATCTGCTCCTGCCACATAGATGGAAAGGTGAGGAAACCAGGCTGGGGCAGGAAGACCAGTCAGAGTCCCTGGCTGAGAGATCTAAGTCCCTAATTGACAGGCCTTAGACTCGAGTAGAAGGGCAGCAGAGAAGTATAGAGAGGTGGTGAGGTAGGTGGCTTCTGCAAAGAACGTACCTGCTTCAGACACCTATATCTCCAGGCCAAGGGGACAGTACAAGGGACCTCAGCATGAACAAGCTTCTGATACTTACCCAGGGCAGAGCAGGTTCTTCAGGACAGGACTGAGGGGTGAGGCCACCCAAGCATCGGGCCTGTGACAGAAACGAGGTGTCCGGAAGGCCTAGTGACCCACAGATGGACGCAGCCTTCCCTTGCCACTGTCTTAACTCTCCCTGTACCCACCTATCTCCTCTTCCCCAGCCTGGGTCCAGGCCAGCTCCCTCCCCTGACCTTTCTTACCTGCTGAACTCTGGGGGTGGAGGGAGTAAACTGGGTTTTGGGTCGAATGGCGAGACGCCGCAACAATGAATATGAAGTCTGCGGAGAGGTGGGTGGCTGAGCAGGAACCAAACCCAGGCCCAGCAGAGTCCTCCAGCCAGATCATTCCATTCTTGCCCACCCCCTAGGAGCTTTCGATACAAACCAGAGCTGGGATGCCAGGGGAGGGCACACGCTGAGCCTGTCCGAAGGGTGATGGGTGGGTGACAGATGGTGGTACCACATGGCCAGGCATGGGCTGGGCCACCAGGGCAGGGGAGGCCATTAGGCGGGAGTCATGGACATCCTGTGGAGAAGGAAAGGGTGGAAGAGTGATCTCTTCCACCTTCCTGTGTCACTGTGTCACTGTGGCACCAGGATGATGCTCAAGAATGAAGTAAAAACACGTCACCCCTTTATTCAGTCACACCTCTTGGCTGCCCACTCATTCCAAGTGAAAAAAGCCAAGGATTTACCCAAGTTTAAAACCCTTGCCTAATCTGATTCTGTTATTGCCGTTAAGCTTTTCCTTTATTGTTGTCCTCTTCCTCAGCTTCAGTCTCACTGGTCTCTCTCTTGCTGAGCCACAAACGCACTAAGCACACGCTCTCCCCAGGCCTTTGCGCTCTCCTGGTCTAGAACGTTCTCCCTAGATAAATGCAGGGCTCGGGCCCTCCACTGCTGGTCTTCACTTAAACATCATCTTTTCGGTGAGCCCCCTGCCCAATCTACATTAAACTGGAATAACAACTCTGCCACTTTCCTGTCCTCTTCAGCCCCGCCTCCCAGAGAATGTAGCACTGACAGCCTATAGATTTCACATTTTTTGTCTCCTTTTCTAGAGCATTTATGTGCAAAGCCTAGAACAGTGCCTTCACCCAGTAGCTGGCCAGTAACTATGCGTGGAATGAAGGGGTGAATGCTTTTGGTTGGCCAGTATCAGATCTGTCTTGGCCCTGGCACTGACCTGATGGTCATAAACTTATGCCAATCTGTGACTTCTCCCTCTAGGCCCCAGCTACTTAGTAAAGAGAGGTCAGTCCCACTTTGCAGAGGCTTGGGCCTACGTGTGGCAAACCCAGACCCTATCACATCCCAAGGACCAGGCCTGCCTGGCTCCACTTCCAATCCTAAATTCCCCTAAGCATCTTCCCTGCTCCCCATCCCCATCCCCATCCCAGGAGGCTCCCATCTCACCCCGAGGTGTGCTCTCTCTCTGGTTTCTCCTAACGGTACTCGCTGGGCCAGACCTAGGAGGGCCCCTCCTTCTTCATCCGAATGAGGGGCACTTTCGTGTTCTTCAGGAAGAGAAGCTAGGAGAAGGGGATTTGCTGTAGTATCTAGAACACCCACCAGAGTTTGGCACAGGGCTTTGCAACTTCTGAAAAAGGTGCACCAGCTCAACAGTCTCCACTGCCCATCAGAGTCAGGGACCCACACAGTACCCTGAGAGTCCGAAAAAACCTCAGCCCAGCACAACCTCACAGCATTAGGAGCAAGCCAGGGACAGAACAGTAAATCAAAGGTCAATCTTGCAAAAGTGGCAGGGAGAGGATGGAAATGAGGACACAAGTACAACTGGCCAATTTCTGGCATATCCAAAAGCTAGAAGGTCTCTTTCGTACCGCCTCCTCACCCACATTTGTTCTGTATTTTTTTTTAAGATAGTCACTGGATTTTTATTTCATTATCATTATTATTATTATTGTTATTATTATTACCACTTTTTGCAGTGATGAGGATCATGCCAGGCAAATGTTCTACCACTGCACTAAACTCTGGGCCCGTTTGTTTTTTTGACACAGAGACTTGCTATGTAGTTCAGGCTAGCTTTGTTTCTTGTTTTTTGTTTTCTTTTCTTGTGGTACCAGGGATCGAACTTAGGACCTTGCGCTTGTCAGGAAGGCACTTGTGCCACTGAGCTATATCCCTGGCACCAGACTAGCTTTGAACTCACTATAGCTCAGGCTGGTCTTGAACTTGTGGTGATCCTTCTGCCTCAGCCTCCCAAGTGCTAGCATTACAGGTGTGCACCACCAAGCCTGGTTTGTTTTGTCTTTTTGCAACAAGGTCTTGCTATATAATTCAGGCTGGCCTCAAATTTGCAGTGATGCTCCTGCTTTGGCATCCCAAGTGATAGGGTTTCAGGCACGCACTACCATGGCCAGCTCTTTTTATTCCAGTTCATCCATTCATTTTGCGGTGCTGGGTCAAGCCCAGGGCACTTCAAGTGCCAGGTGAGGTCCCGGCCAATTCTCCCAGCCCACCTGCTCCCACAGATCTAGCCTCCCTACCTCCCCATTTCCTTACCCCACTCCCACCCTCCAAAACCTGTTCAGCTTTCTCTTGTCCTACTTTCTGTAGCAGGGAACACACTCACCAGGCTGCAATGGGGTTTCCAGGAGCAATCCTGAGACCTGGCTCACTGAAGTCCTGATGACAATGAGAACCATAGCAGTCACTGAGTACCAACAGATTGACAGGTGCTGCGTGCTGCACACACATCATTTTACTTCATTCTCACAGCAACCTCTAGTCATGGTACAAACATGCTCATTTCCCAGGTAAAGGGACCAAAGCTCAGAGATGTTAGGATAGGCTTGCACAGCTGGTAGTGGGAAGGGTCAAATCCCATTGATTGCCACCATCCATGTTGTAGGTGAAAGAAAATCACCTCACCTGTCTTCTTCCTGTCACTCTGAAGCCTGACTGTGAAGGTCTGAACCATATTCCAAGGGCTCACCCTGGGCAGCCACAAGTTTCCCCCTGGGGAGTTCTACAGCTACCAGAAGGCCTTAGGTCTGGGGGACCCTGGTCTTGGACACTGGTTCATTCTTTTTCCCAAGACCTTCCCACATCCTCTCCTTACCGGTTACTGCCTCCTGTCTCTCTTCTGAGCTCATGTAAACTAGGGTGGGTAGAGGGGTGAAAGGAAGATCCTGAAGGTGGAACCTGATCCATATGAGCAAGAGAGAAAAGCAGAGTCAAAAATGGGCACCAAAACTATGGCCTAACCACCAAGCCCACCCCCTTGATAAAACCCCTTGGCTCCCAAGGCCCCGCTTTGTCCCTGGAAGGAAGCTCCCAGAAACACTGACCATCAGCCCCTCCAGGACACTCACCAGTGCCTCGAGCCTCTCGGGGCACAAGGTCCGACCCCGGGGTCCGGATCCCTCCAACCTTGAGAAGCAAGAAGCCCTGGCAGGGCCTGGTTGATGGATGGGGGTTTTCAAGGCCAAGTACGCAGAGGCCCGAGCACCCTAAGACCAGGTTAATTAGCATGAGCTCAGGATTCTTCCCTTAGCCCGCTCTAGCCTGACCTCATGTCTGGCCTCATTACCTGGCCCCGCCGGATGGCACCTCCTTGGCTCCCTCGAATCAGTACTCTCTGCGCCAGGCTGGACTGGCGCCCCATTGGACAGCTCTTCACCCCCTCACCTGACAGGATGGTGGCCAGGGCTGCAGGGTCAGCCACAAACTCTATGGGCCCTGGAGCTTCTGCAAGGTTAAAGAAGAAGAGGTGAGAATGAACAGGAAGAGGGAAGCTAACTCTGGCACAGTCACTCTGAGGGGCAGAAGTGTGCAAAAGAGACTCATTTAATTGAACCCAGCTCACCAAATATTCATAGAACTTTAGGTGTGACTCCTGCCTTCCTTTCTTTTTTCTTTTCCTTTCTTTTTTGTTTTTGTCTTTGAGATAAGCTCTCACTGTGCAGTTCAGGCTGGGCTTGAGCTCACTTTGTAGCCCAGTCTGGTCTTGAACTCATAAGATCCTCCTACATCACCCTCCTAAATGTTGGGATTATAGGTGTGTGCCACCACACCCGGTTTCTTTTTTTCTTTTTTTTGAGACAGGGTTTTACTATATAGTCCAGGCTGGCTTCAAAATTGCTGCTCTCCTGCCTCCATCTCCTGAGAGCTGGTATTACAGGCATGTATGTACCACCATGCATGGCCCTCTTTCTTTCTCTCTTTCTTCTTTCCTGTACAAGGACTAAACCCTGGGCCTGGCACATGCTAGGCCTGGCACTAACCTGTATCTCAAACCTTGTTTTTAAATTTTGAGACAAGATCTTACTAAATAGCTTAGACTGGTCTTGAACCTGCGCTTCTCCTGCCTCAGCCTCTTGAGTAGCTGTGATTAGAGGCATTTGTCCAGCTTCTAACACTACTCTACGGTCAGGGCCATTGATGAAGAAAACAAAGCCCCTATATTTAAACTGCTAAAAGGAAACAGACTTAAGCCAAAGTATGGACAGATTTTGCAAAAAATTAGGAGAACATAGAGCTGAAAAGCCTTCAGAAAGCATGACACTTTGCTGAAGAGGAGAAAGCTGGCTTCTAAGAACTTTCCAGGAGCAGAACCAGGACTTTTTTTTTTTTTTTTTTAACTTTTAGGTACTAGGGATTGAACCCCAGGCCCTTCACAGTGAGATATATCCCCATCTCTTTTATTTTGACACGGTCTCGATAAATTGTTCAGGCTGGGCTTAAACCTGCAATCCTCCTACCTCAGCTTCCCAGAGTACTGGGACTACAGGTGCACATCATCACACCCAGCTACCAGGACTCTTATAGTAAGCAGCAAATCAAGGAAGTTAAGTACCCCAAGCTCCACTGGCCATTCCCACTCTTACTCAGCTAAGGAGGCCTCCAACAGGCACCTGTCTGTGGAGGGGGCCCAAGCCCCGCATTTTGTACCCCCAGGCTTGGTCTGAGCTCCTCCAGGGGGTTTCGAAGCTGAGTGATCGCCATCGACTTTTTTGATTTCTCTGTTTGGTGCGTGGCTTTCGACCTGGGGCCTGCTGAGTCAACAAGGGTTCGCCGAATACTGAGCTGTGGCTTCTGCACCAGCCTCTACGGGCGAAGGGGAAGAAAATGCTGGAATTCAGCGAGGGGGTGTATTGCTGGTGCGTGTTGCCTCCCAGTAAGTACTCTACCCACCAGGCCCCTCTTACCCCTGGATCTTGGTTCTCCTGGTCCTGGGCGCTCGGTTTGACTGTGAGGAAAGGCGGGCGTCTCTGAGAACGTACTGGGATCTTGCTGGGTGTAGGAGACACACCCCGGAGGAGGGGATCCTTAGTGGCTTGGATGGTGGTCATGGCGGCTACAAAGAGACGGTGAAGATGGCAGGATCGGGAATCAAAGTCAACCAGGTCTCGGGGCATGTATCCTAACAGCCCGGATACTTCACCTCAACCCCAGTCCATGCTCCCAGAAGCCCCCAGCTCCTGCAAGGCCGCTCTTTCTGGCTGCCACCTCCAGACACCCCGATCCTGCTCTTTTGCCTGGGACTCCTAACTACTCTCCTCCCGCTGACGTCCCGCAGCCCTCATTTCCTGCAGGATTCCCATGTCGCACCGTCCCGGGAACCTTTCACGGTCGCCTCCACTTTCTCCAATTTCTCTCCAACTTTCTGGGACTTTTGCTGCTGCTGCTTGCCCAGTTCGTAAAATACGCTAAGATCCTGATTGGTTTGTCCGGGCGCAGAGGAGGCGCGTGACGCCTGACTCAGCCGTCCAATCCGAGGGGTTTGGAGGCGGGGCCAGAAGAAAGACTAGTTGTGGAGCCACTTTTTAGCAAGGAAAAAACTGACCCGGCTCGATCAGCCAATCCAAGAGTGGACCGCGACTGGAAGGCGGGGAAAAGAGTAGGAGGAGGCCGTTTTGGGGTCGTGGAAGGCACGTCGCTCCGAGCCTGGGCAGCAACTGATGGTACCGCGTTCTCGCGAGGTCTCACGGCTGGGTAGGGCAAGAGTCTGGACAGCGAGGCGCCGCAGCATTGTGGGAAGGGTTGGGCCTCGCTGTTGCTCGGGTGATGTTGGAGGATTTGGGTAGCCCAAAACTCCACTCTGACCACATCGCGGGCCGAGTTTTGGGTATGCCATTGCAGATCTTTAAGGAAAACCGCGCTCCCGAGACGAGCAACTGCTTCCAAACTGGCGGAGCAGGCTGAAAGGAATCGAATCTACTGAGAACAAAAAGAGAAAAAACATAACTTCTTCACTCGGTCTCACAACCTGATGAGCTGGTCAGAGTCGGTGTGGCTGGAACACAGTTAATTCCAGAGAGGCTCTTCAATTGTCTTGCCGACCTCCCGCTTCAGCCTTTGCCCTTGCCTTCGGGAAGGGTTCTCGCCACCTTCAGGTTGTCTTTTCCAGCCCTGGAGAATGGCAGGACCTGGAATGCCGATTACTAGCAGGCAGGGGGTAAGGCAGCCAGGTCGTAGAATACCTTTAGGATGGAAGGGGTAACCGCCAAGAGGAGACAGGAAATAGCGGTTTCAGATTTACAAGACTAAAAATATTTGCCCTCCGACCACAGCAATTCCTATTTACTCTCCCCGTCCACATCCCAGCTCTCACTTTCACTAATTTTACCTTTTAAATAACTTTAGGATTAATGTATGTCTACATCACCACCACCTTCGTCCCCTAATCTCACCTAGAGGATGCAAGTCTCCCCAGTGGGAATCCATTCTCCTTACAGCAGCTAATTTTTCTAAAATGCAAAACTGGTCGTGAACGAACAGTCTAGAGACTCACCCAGCACGCCTTGTGTTCAGCGCTCAGCAACACGCACACACACTGTTCTAGGCAGTAGAGTGAATATTTTCAAAGGCAAGGAAAGACTTCAGAGCGTTAAGAAAATAGGGAGGTGGGATGTGGGGAACAGTAAGAAGTAAAGCTGGAAAATCTGGGGTCTTGTAAAGCTGGAAAGTCTGGGGTCTTGTGTTAAAGGGAAGACCCCTCCTCCTGCTAACGAGTGTGATGGGTGTGCTGACCCGTGACCGCTAGACTGTCAGGGATGGCGACTGCTATGTATTGTGTGGCTGTTATGCATAGGACCCCTCACTAGGCCGTGGCATACGCAGAGTAATACAGCTGAAGAAGAGGCACCACAGTGGAAGTTGGCCACCAGTGGTTCACGTGATTTTAAGGTAGTTTACACAAGTCAGGTCTTGTCCTCAATTCCATGGACTTGGAAACTTGACTTTATCAGGCTACTGAGAGTAGATGTTGGGTCAGACTCCCACTGATCAAACTTACCAGAGAAGCTGAGTGACGCAGCAGGAGTCCTTCAGTGACCAAAATATCCATGCCTGCCCTTCAGGCATCTTTTCACACCACCAAGATACAAGGAAAGTTGATTTTTTTTATTTTAATTTTTTTGTTTTTCTTTTTTCGAGACAGGGTCTTACTTTGTAGTGCAGGCTAGCCTTAAACTTAATATGATCCCCAGACTGCCCTTGAACTCCTGGTGATCCTCCTGCCTCTGCTTGCCAAGTCCTGGGATTACAGGCATATGCCACTATGCCCAGCCAGAGGGTTTGAATTTGTACCAGAAAAGGTTTTTTTGTTTGTTTATTTACTTTTTGTTTTTTGAGACAGGTTCTCCCTACATAGTTAAGGCTAGCCCTCAGTTTGCAGAGATCCTCCTGCCTCAGCCTTCCAAGTGCTGGGATTGGAGGTACGTGCCACCACTCCTGGCCAAATTTTTTTTTAATAGTCAATGCTCAGAATATCTACCATGCCTATCCAGTCTACTTGCTGTTTTTCTTTTTTTTTTTTTTTTTTGTAGTATTGGGGCTTGAACCCAGTACTGTGAAATTTCCAAGAAACTGGAGAGATGAAGAGGGATTACAGGAGGACCTTATTAGTGCATGACCCAGCCACTAGAAATGCTCAAAACCAGGCTGGACCCTGAACCAAGGAGAGATCCCCTTTTATACAATTTGTGGCATCAGGCAAGTAAGAGATACAGAAGCAAAACAAAGACAGTTAGTCCTCTTAGTCTATCCCTATCTTAGCTTTGAAAGAAAACACCTCCTGTTCGTCTCAAGATGATAGAATGCTGTGAAGCCTCTTTATAACCCCATTTGTTAGCTTTTTCAGTGATGGTGTTCTGTATCCCCCTCTAAGGGAGGAGACCACCATGAGAGAACTGCTTGAAGTGCCTCTCATATCAGCAAGAAAAGTGCAGGCCCACCGAGAGAAAGCCCAAGTTCCCATTCCTGAGGAAAGTGTTATCTGGGGGGTTGCTTGCCTGGAGCTGGAAAGATTTCATAGAGGGAGAGAGGCTGTTTCTCTCAGGAGTTCTGCTTTAGCAGGAGCATTCTACCACTGAGGTACATCCCCAATCCCTTTTATTTTCAGGGAAAGGCTATTGCTAAGTTGCCCCTGCTGGCTTTGAACTTGGGATCCCAGCTCCCTCCAAACTAGCAGGGATTACAGGTTTGTAGCTCTGTGCCTAGTTCATTCTGTTTTCTTACTTTTTTTTTTTTGCTCTTGAGTGCTGGGGATGGAACCAGGACCTGATGCCTACTACATGAGTGGTCTGCTATTAAGCTACACCCCCAGCCCTAAACCCACTTAACCACTGCAACTATTTCCTTTTTTTTGCAGAGAAATAGAATTGATTTTCTATTCAGCAACCTTAATGAACTTTTTTCATTTTCCTAGTTGCCTATTGATTCTATTGGGTTTTTTAAGAGATAATTTCTGCAAAGAAAAACATTTTTTAAAAACTTACATTTTAATCTATAAATTTATACTTTTATATTTTTCTTATTCTTGTTTCACTTTTTAAAATTTTAATTTATGTTTGATAAGTAATAATTGAACATTTTTATGAAGTATACTATTATAGGTTTTTTTCTTTCTCTTTGTGGTACTGGGAATGGAATCCAGGGCCCTGGGCATGCCAGGCAAGTACTCTACTATTGAGCTGCATTTGTTGCCCTGTTGCCCTTTTTTTTCTTTCTTTCTTTTTTTTTGGTTTTAGTGAGACAGGGTCTCACTATGCAGTTCAGGCTGGACTTAAACTCACTTTGTAGCCCAGGCTGGCTTTGAACTCACAGTGATCCTCCTGCCTCAGCCTCCCAAGTGCTGGGATTACAGGTGTATGCCACCAGGTCCATCTGGTCCTTTAAAAAAATTAATTTGAGACAGGTGTAACTAACTTATCTGTGGCAGTGCTGTCACAGCAGGATGCTGTGTTCTTCCTACTGCACCCTGTCAGGTGGCTTCCATCTTGACTTGTCCTATTACTTTGACTGCATTTGTATGTGCTAGATTTCTCCCCTCTAAGTTCCTCTTCACCTTTGTAATTAATAAGGGTTTTGTGTGGCTGGAGTACATTAGCATTATGTAAATATTAATCCCTCATCAACTTTTCTTTATTATATTACTACAAACGCCCAAATTGTTACTGTAATCACTCGTTTACTATCCAATTACTAATATAGTTGTGGGTTTTTTTTGTTTGTCTTTTTGAGACAAGGTCTCGCTGTGTAGTTCAGACTGGCCTTGAGCTCACTTTGTAGACCAGGCTGGTCTCGAACTTGCAAGGATCCTCCTGACTCAGCCTCCCAAGTGCTGGGATTACAGGCATGACCACCACGCCAGGCTAGTTGCTTTGTTTGTTTTGTTTTGTTGTACTGGGAATCAAATCCAGGGCCTCACACTGTCACTGAGCTGGACTCCAGCCCTTTTTTTTTTGATATGCAGACTCGAACTCAGGACTTTGCTCTTGCCAGGCAGGTGCTTGTGCTGCTGAGCTACATCCCCCACCCCTAATGTAATTGTTTTGATGTGCAAGGTGTCGGTGTGATTTGATCAGTGGGAGCACTTTCAAGTTGTAGTTTCTGCTTTTGTAGCATAGTCTCATCTCTCTTCAGCATTTCTCTACCTTCTGGCATAGCAACATGCTTCAGCCCATGCATACATTTCCTACCTTAGCTTCGGTATCAGCCATTTCTCCAGGCAGCTCTGGTTCCTTCCAGTGGAGAAGGCTATTTAGAAATCCAAATCTGGGTACTAACTGCACTCATTGCTACCAGGGTGCTGCTGTTCCCAGGCTCTCTCAGGGAACAGAGCTTGGAATATATTACACACACACACACACACACACACACACACACACACACACGGACCATTTATTTGTATATCTGTCCAGATATATGGAAAACCAGGAACTGTAGATTGGCTATTTATTTAGCAGTAGTGGAGATTGAACCCAGTACCTAAATTACACTGAGCTACGTCCCCAGCCCAAGTTTTTCCTTTTTTTTTTTTTTTTGATTTTAAGATATGGTCTTACTGTGTCATGAAATTGTCCAAGCTGGGCTCAAACTTGAGTTCCTCTTGCCTCAGCCTCTCAAAGGGTGGGATGACAGACACATATCACTGCGCTGGCTTTCTTTTATTTTTGTCGTTTTTGAGAAAGCATCTTACTGTGCAGTGCAGGCTGGGTTTGAACTCACTATGCAGCCCAGGCTGCCCTCAAACTCCCATCAATCCTCCTGGCTCAGCCTCCCAAGTGCTGGGAGTACAGTCATGTGCCACCACACTCATCCTATTTTATTTTTTGGAGACAGTGTCTCACTATTTTGCTGAGGTTGGTCTAGAATGTCTGGATTCTAGTGTTCCTAAGTGAGTCTCCCAAGTAGCTGAAATTGCAGATATTATCACCAGCCCCTCTATTAGACTGGCCTTTAATATTACCAGGTGTGACGGTGTGGCCTGTACTCCCAGCATTTTGGGAACCTGAAGCAGGAGGACCACAAGTTTGAACCCAACACGGGCAACATAACATCCCAATAAGGTCTTGTCTCAAAATAAAAAAAATACAAAAGGTTGTGGATATAGCTCAGTGCAAAGGCCCTATGTTCAGTCCTCAGACCACCACTGTACTTTCATACTCTTTCATCAGTTAAAGACATTTACTTGAAATATAGGATTATACAAGTGTGAGTCAGGTCTGGTGATGGACACCTATAATCACAACTGAGGCAGAAGGATGCCAAGTTCAAGCCCAGTCTGGACAATTTAGCCATTCAGACCCTTGCAGGGGAACGGGGGAAGCATGAGTGTGAAAAACAGATTTTTTTATTATTGTATGAAAAACAGATTAAAAAATACAACCAACATTAGTTAGACATTTAACGTCTGTTAACTCACCAAACTGAGCCAAAATACAGAAGGTACTGGAAAGACCCACCAGCCTGAGGAGCTAAGTACTTTTGAGATCTATTACCATATGTTCTGAGGATGCAGAATTTTGCTTCATTCCATAGCATTAATCAAGGGGTCGTCTTCTGTGAGGGGAGGTGAGAGCTCAACAAAAGGAAGCCCTGGGAGTCAGACACAGAAGTGAGCCGCACTGGTCTGAGCTCAGGCAGGAGTCGGAATGGATGAGGCCGTGGGGCCCCGGGAGGGTGTAGTGTGCTCCTGCTGCCCACCCCATGCTGGGCATGAGGCACCCCCCACCCTGCAGGATCTCATTGGGCTGCATCTGGGCAACCCCAGTGCCTGCAGGAGGCCCCTGAGGAGAAGTGCTGCTGTCAACAGTGGGCGCCTCCTCAGGGCCGAAAAAGAATCCAACCCCAGCAGGTTCTCTTCAGGACTCTACCTAAATAAAGGTGACTGTGTCCTTGCTTCTGAGATGACTTTTAGTTTTTCTGTACTGGGGATGAAACCCAGGACCTTGCATGTGCTAGGCAAGTGCTCCACCCCTGAACTACATTCCCAAGTCTGTTTTCTCTTTTCCTTCCTTCCTTCCTTCCTTCCTTCCTTCCTTCCTCCCTTCCTTCCTTCCTTCTCTTTCATTCTTTCCTTCCTTCCTCCCTCCCTCCTCCCTCCCTTCCTTCTTTCCTTCCTCCCTTCCTTCCTTCCCTTTCATTCTTTCCTTCCTTCCTTCTCCCTTTTTTCTTTCTTCCTCTCTCTTGAACTATCTTCCACCCCTTTTTATCTTTTGAGACAGGATCTCACTAGGCTGGTAATTTGCTCACACTGGGTTCAAATTTCTGATTCTCTTGCTTCAACCTCCCAAAGTGCTGAGCCCTGTTTTCTTTTTTAATAAATGTTTGGAGAGAGTAGATTGTCTCTCCTTCCTCATTTGAGCTCTCCTCAATTGACCACTTTTGTCTTCTGAACTTAACTCTATGCCCTTGCTGCAGTCACTAGCATCTTCCTGGTTGACAAATCCAGATTTTCCTCTTATTCCTGGCCAGCTCTCCGAGTCCTCTCTTCAGCCACCCCTTCCGTGGTGCTTCTCTGCTGCCTTCTCAGAGCACACTTTCCGGGTTCTCCTCCTCCTGTGGCCCTTGTGTTTCTCATGTCTGCCCTTCTCAAACTCTCATTTCTTCTCCTGTGTGACACTGAGAGGTCCTGTATATCTTCAGCTCAATCTCTCTTCCTTGAAGTCAGTACAAGTCATGGGACAAACGATGGCATGAATATTTCTAAACTTTAAGTTTGCTCATTTGAAAACCTAAACACCTTGAAGGGGTGGGAGAGAACCTAATCATTTGAAATGGCAAAGCTTTTGTCTAATATAAAACCAAGCACCACTGCCTGAAATGCAGGGAAGGCACATAGTACAGAGGCGGTGGTGCTCGTGTGCCCCCTCATGGAAGAGGGGTGATGGGAAGTCTGAGTACTCTCTGTCATGAGTTTTACATCCAATATCCATTCCATATCAGGTAGTGAGCCCAAGCCAATCAGTTGGTTTTTTGTTTTTGTTTTTAAGACAGGGTCTCACTATGCAGTTCAGGCTGGCCTTGAGTCACTCCGTAGTCCAGGCTGATCTTGAACTCACAATGATTCTCCTGCCTCAACCTCCCGCGTACTAGGATTACAGGTGTGCGCCACCATGCCCAGCTAGGCCAAGCCAATCAGAAGCTCTTTCCTGGCAACTGTTACTGGTCAGGAGGCAGCTGTTTTAGCTAAATAACCTGAAGGGAAGAGGTTTATATCTCATACCTTGGAGGAGGTTTTCTCTTTTCTCCAGTGGATGTGAATAGGAAAGCAGAGCTAGTGGATTCTGCCAACTGTTGTGTGATCATAAGGTGCACCATCCCAGAGGCGCCCAAGCTCTCCACACAGAGAGGCTAGGCAGAGCCCAGGACAGGACCAGGCCCTGATGACATAACTGAGCTGCTGAGCTGGTTCACCTCAGAGCCTGCCCTACTTCTGCTCCTTGTTACATGAAACCGTTCCTTCTTTTTTGGAAGTTGTGTGTTACTTGTAGTAGAGTATGTTCTAGTGTCTGTATCTCCAATTTCCAGTGACACCTGAACTTCAGACCTGTGGCTGCAGCTGCCCGCCATCCCTTCCTCTTGGATGTTCCATAGTGTCGCACATCCCTAAGTCTAAAACAGACTTTGCTGTTGTGACCTCCCTTGCCCTGCTCTAGGGTCCCCTTGCCCCTCTGAGAGCACCCCATCCATCTCTGTGGCCCAGATATTGCCTGCTGCCCAGGCCGTCACCACCATCATCTCTTCCCAAACCCTTCCACATGTGTGTACCAGAGCAACCTCTTTTGATTTTGATTTTTATTAGCACCTATTCACAGTACATAATGATCATATTCATTGGGGGGAGTTGGTACATGTATATAACATAACTTGGGGCTTCTTACCCCCTTAAAATTTTCTAAAATGCAGCACAAGCAAGGTGCACACCTGTGATCTCAACACTGTAGGAAGCTGTGGCAGGAGGGTTGCAAATTTCAGTCCAGCCTGGGGAATTTAAGGACTTAGCAAGATCCTATCTCAAAATAGAAAATAAAAAAGGTCTTGGGAAGTAGTCCAATGTGAAGGTCTTGGGTTCACTCTTCAGTACAAAAACCCAAGCAGAATACTTTGCCCTCCAGATCAAAACTCTGAAGTCTCTTTTTTTCCTTATAAATTCTGAAGCCTTCATGTGGCCTCCCAAGCCCTCCTCTCCAGGCCTCGGTTTCTTCTTTCCAGCCTCAGCACTGTCCCCTGCTTGCGCTTCATTCCAGCTGTACAGATCGCCTCCAACCCCCGCGTGCTCCCTCAGCCTCCTCTTCCCAATTCTCCCAACTGGGGCTCCTGCAGGGCTCGTGGGACATCACCTCCCAGCAAAGCCACATCCCTTTCAAGGCGAGTTGGTAGCTCCTCTGGTTCTCACAGGGGCACTGTCCATCTCCCCACCCCACACAGGAGCTCCTTGACAGCTGAGACTCCTCATTTCTTGAACCTAGTGTCAACACTGAATTCAGGGCCGGGGATATAGCTCAGCAGCATAAGTCCTTGCCTGGCAAGTCTGAGGTCATGAGTTTGATTCTCAGTACAAAAGAAAACAAACACTACACGGGGAAGGAAGCGTTAAATCCTAAAGCAGCGGGGGGGGCTGGGGATGGTAGCAATCAGATTTATCATCTATGCATATCGAATAGAGTTAGATGGATGGCAGGGCAAGGGCCGGGGATGCAAATCTTTGATATTAGCTAATGTGACACAGGCAAGAGATGATGCTGGGCTGGGCTGGGCTGGGGCAGTAGTGAGGGAGAACCATACGATTTTTTTTTTTGAGGCAGGGTCTCTGTAGTGCAGCGGCAATGCTCTTACCTCAGCCTCCCAAGTGCTGGGATTACAGCTGTGCACCACATGTGCTTGAGAACCACACAACCTTGAAAGATAATTAAGGAGCAGATGGTGGGAAGAGGCTGGGCTATAGCTCAGTGGGAAAGCCCCGTCTAGTGCACACGAGGCCCTGGGTTTGATCCCTAGCACAGAAGAAGGAGGAAGAAGAGGAGGAGGAGGAGGAGAGCATTGGAAGCAAGAAAAATGTTAGTGTGTAAGGAGGGTGGATTCTAATTTGACAAGAGGGGTCCCAGTGGCACCTTCTTCAGGAGTGGAGGATGCACAAGGAAGACCATGACTGCAGATGGAGAGAGGATGAGGAGCTCAGTTTGGGAAGTGCCGAACTGGAGTGGCCTATGGGACACCCAGCAGACAGCCGGATATTTGGTCATAGCTGCAGTGGGGTAGAAGGTGAAAAGGAATGCACAGAGGCAGAAGAGAACCCAGCAGGGAATGCAGATGCGAGTGGGAGAGGAAAGGACAGAGGGAAAGAGATAACACTGCTGGGGCTCTGTGTCCCCAGACCCAGCCCAGACACAAACCCACCAGACAGGTTTCTCTCCATGGCAGTTTATTTGACTCCAAAGGGAAACTCAGACTCTGGCCCACCCCATCCCACCCCACCCCACCAATCAAGGGATTCTGGCTTGCAGCAGACTTGTCCTGAGGGTCACAGGCCTCTTTACCAGGGAACAAAGGAAAGCATCTGGATCATGTCAGAGTGTCAGAGAGGGGCCCAGCTACTTGGTCGTGGGCCAGGGAGGGGGGCCTGGGGCCATCCCCTGGGCACATGCAGTGGGAAGGGAGGGAGACCAATTCAGGAGACGTGTGAGGCTTTGGGCTTACAGTAGGCTCAGGGTAGGGGCAGATAGCTCCCAACCAAGGGTTCAGTAGCTGTGAGTAGAAGACTTGTCCAGCTCACTGTGCTGTTCCTTCTGAGACTCTGTCACCACCTGCTGGGGAGCAAGCAAGGAGAGGCTGAGGTTTCAGCACTGCCCTTCTGTGTCTCCCTGCAGGGCATAACCAGCTGAGGCTCCGATTTATCCCCCACCTTCTCTGGTGTCCCATCCACCCACAGCACACTAAGATCTGCAGCCAGGCTGGGGCTCAGGAGCAACAAAGCAAAAGGTGGCATGGGAGCGGGCAGGGGCTCACCTCCCCATCCCGGGTCTCGATGGTCCTGATCAGAACCATCTTCCGGCTGTGGCTGTCCTGGGAAGGCTCCACCTCAGGCACTGGTGAGAGCAGTGTGACAGGCAGAAGGGCACAGATGAGACTTCTCTTTTTTCAGGCACCCACTCCCTGGGGGCAGTGGATAGGGGCCCATCTAGGGTGGGCTCCCTCAGTAGTGAGAAGAAGAGTCCAACTAGGGCAGAAATGGACATGGGGGAGTATAGGCCGGAACCCAACCATGGAGAACTCACCAGTTGTCTTCATACTTAAGGAGGCAAAGGAATGGACGGGCACCGAGATCCTGCGGGCGAAGTGAGCCATCGGCTCGTCTGCCAAGGCCAGCCCTCCCCCACACCCCCAGTGCCAACCTTTCCCTCGCCCGAGCAGCCCTGCTCCCCACCGGCTCTCCTCGCCCTCCAGCAGCTTCCGGTAGGTGGCAATCTCGATGTCCAGGGCCATCTTGACGTTGAGGAGCTCCTGGTACTCGCGCAGGTGCCGAGCCATCTCCTCCTTGAGCTGCCGCAGCTCCTCCTCCAGCCGGGCGGCACCGGCCTGGTACCCGCCCGCCTCGAGGGCGAACTGCTCCTCCAGCTCTCGGAGCTGTCTGAGCAGCGCCTCATTCTGGCGGGGACAGGACGCGGTCAGGCGGGGAATCCCGCTTTGTCGCTACTGCCCGGGGCACTCACCGTGATGCTCACCGTGCCGCGCAGACCGTCCACCTCGCAGGTGAGACTCTGGATCTGCCGTCGAGACTCGTTCATCTCCTGCTTGGCCTGGCGCAAGGCCTCGTGGTTCCGGTTGGCGGCATCGGAGAGGTCCGCGTACTGCAGGGCGGGGTCACTCAGGATGCGGCCGGCTGGAAGCTACCCCACCGTAGTGCAGCCCCCTCCCAGCCCCGCAGCGCACCCCCCTCGGCTGCACACCTTGGACTTGTACCACTCCTCGGCCTCCTGCAGGTTCTTGGCAGCGATGCTCTCATACTGCGCGCGAATATCCCTCAGCGCCGCGGTCAGCTCGGGCTTTACAGTGGCCTCGACCTCCACATGCTGCACCTGCTGACTCTCCACGCTCACCTGCAGGTCTCGAAGCTCCTGCAGCCAGGGCAGGCAAAGAGTGAGCGCCGCGCGCGGCGGGCAGCGCAAACCACGGGGCGCAAAGTGCACGCGCCAATGGCGAAGCAACGCTTGCGCAGAACAGGAGGGGCACCAGCGCGCCTAAGGACTGCGTGACCCACCCACATTGGTGCTAAGAGCCTGCAGGTTCAGGGTGTAGCTCCACTGTTGGCCAACAGGTGGCGCAAGGGTGGGACACAAACCAACTGTAGAGCCTGGCCCAGGATGGAAGTCCACCCGCGCAAAGCTCTCCCACTTTCTCAGGGGCGATTCTGCCGCTCCGTCCGCTCCATCTGCTCCATCCACTACTCTCCCGGGGCTCTCTGCAAGCGAGGCCACTCCCCAACCTTCCAGGCTTCTCAACACCCAGGTCCACTCACCTCCTCATGCAGTTTCTTGAGGAACTCGATCTCATCCATCAGGGACTCAATCTTGCGCTCTAATTCCAGACGGGACAGAGTGGCGTCGTCCACGTCCTTCGTCGGGTGGAAGTGGGATCCAGAGAGGGAAGCAGTCAGAACAAGGGCGGCCGGGCCCTCTTCTGCCTCAGATGTGCCCACCCACGCACACCAGGGATGAGGCTCGAGGCAGAGGTAGACGTGTGTCCCACTCACCTTGCGGAAGAGCACGAGGTTGTGCTCCGCGTCCTCCCGCTTGCGCGTTTCCTCCTCCAGCCTGAAGAGCAGAGGGAACAGAGGCGAAGCTGCGGGTCACCACCCAGAGCCTCCGCACCCAGGACCCACTATTGCTGCTACCCAGGCTTCTAAGGCGATGGTTCAGGCTGCCTGGTGAAATCCCCCTCCCCTTTGTGGTGGTTGGGATGGATCCCAGGGCCTTGTACATGCAAGGCTAGCACCCTACCACTGAGCCACATCCCCAGACCCTTGCCCCTTTTAGTAGGATGGAACCTGAGAAGTGGGTTTCCTTGAAGCCCAGGGGAGATAAAAGACGCCCTCCCGCATCTCCCCAGACAGTGCGGGGCTGAGGCTTGGCGCCCACGCCAAGGATGCAGCCGGCACCAGCTCTTGTTGTCCGAGAAGCCACGCCCTTGGGCTCTAGGGAGAAGAGGAAGGTACAGCAGCCGCCTGGACGGGGTGGTCGGATTGCGGCGGCCCAGCCCCAGCCCTGACCTCTGCTTGAGCGCCAGCAGGTCCTCGGCCAGCCCGTCGCGCTCCACCTGCACCCGGTCGCGCTCCCGGCCCATCAGCTCCAGCTCGCGCCGCAGCTCTCGCAGCTCCTGCTGGCATAGCTGGTCCGCGCGCGCCGGCTCCTGGCCCCGGGCCTGGCTCAGCTCACCGCGCAGGGCCGCGTTTTGCTGCTCCAGGAAGCGCACCTTCTCAATGAAGTTGGCGAAGCGGTCGTTGAGCTCCTGTAGCTCTTGCTTCTCGTTGCTGCGCGTGGCCAGGAACTCCTGGTTGAGGGCCTCCGCCATGGAGAAGTCGAGGCGCTCAGAAGGCAGGCGCAGGGCCCCCGCCCGAGGGGCGCGAAAGCTGCCCAGGCGCACGGAGGAGCTCGGGGACGCCGAGCCCAGCAGGCGGCTGCTGGAGAAGCGCGAGCTGGAAGAGTAGGAGAAAGCCCCGGGGGACAGGGAGGGCGGTGGCCCGAAGGTGCGGCGGTATGAGGTGGAGCTCACGCCGGCCCGGAGGCCCGACGGGTGGTGGCTCATGTCGGCAGAGGGCCACAGTTCGAACTGGAGGGCTGGGCCGCGGCGCGAAGCAGCCGCAGACGCTGCTAGGCAGCTTTATAGCCCCACGGGCTCAGGGGGGGGACTGGGCAGCTCCTCCCCCTGGCCTGAGGCGGGCTGGAGTGGGACTGGTGGGGAGGGGGACGCCCCACCCTGTGGACCGCAGCGGCGCCGCACCCTCCCTCCCCAGGTTGCTGGCGCAAGGCCCCAAGATTGCCCCTGTTGCTGGAGGGGATGGAGTGGGGAGCGACCACAGACAGGGGCGGCAGGAAGCGCCTTCCAGCAAGTGGCCAAAGCTGAGGCCCAGGGGACGGGAGGGTTTGACTGGAGCTGGGGTCCCTGCCCGGAAGAGCCGGTAGGGATGGGGAAGAGGAGGGCCCGAGGTTAAAGGGCAAGACTCTAGCCCAGGACTCAGACCGGGACTCAGACCGGGACTCAGACCGGGCCGGGAGCCCCGGCAGAGGAGCGAGCAGGAGCCTGGCCCAGGCCCTGGAACTTGCGCCTCCACTTGCCTCATCAAGCCGAGGCTGTCACCTGCTGTCAGCCTCCCCGCCCTTCCCCACACACCCAGGAGAAGTAGGGGACCAGAAGTGGAGGCAGAGGGGCTGGTGAAGGGCTGGCTCTTCTTAATCCCCAAGGCCCTCCGAAAGGCTGATGGTTGGCGCCAGCCAGCTCTGTGTTGCTAATGGACTGACCAGTTCCCCTCCCCCTGCCCCTGCCAGGCAAACGCTGCTGCTGCTCTGTCTGCCTTAAAGACGCAGCCCCAGACCTCCACCTTCCCCAGGACCCAACAAAGTGGGTACCTCACGGGAGGCTGACTGCGGCTGGCTGTGCATCCCCTTGGAGGGTCTGCGCCAGGCCAGAGGCTGAGCAGCCTGTGGATGCTGTCTACCTGTGCTGGAGTCTTCTGCTCCCCAGCCCCACCCGCCGCTCAGTCACTGCCCTTCCCGGAATGAGCGTGATTTTCAGGTGGGAAGGGTAGGGAGCAGAGGGGCAGCTGCTGCTGCCAAGGCCGAGTGATGGACAGACTGGCAGGAACTGGTTTCCAGTAGTGAGGAGGTGCAGGTACCCAGGATGGGTGGGGCTGGAGGGGGGAAGAAGAGAAGGAAAAACTGAAGATGCCCACACCCGCTGTATGAAAGAGGAGAAAGAAGGCCCTGGACAAGCCCAAGAACAGACGCATAGGCACAGCCTGTTCCCTGTGTGCATGCGCACCTCCCACAATACACAACCACACACCCACCCATCCTCTCACGCCCCCACCCTACCCTGAGTTGGCAGGAAGGCTGATATCTGGTTTTTGCATGTGGCCAAGCTTCCAGAATGCAGGCACAGGCTGCCCAGGGTGGGCAGAACTTGTTCTGATGGTCTGCAGCAGTCAGGGTGCTGAGGCCTGTTGGGTTTGCCAGGAGCCCTGATGCTGCCACTGCCAGGGACTTCGGGGCTCTCCAGCCAGAAAGTACGCTTTAGGTTGGCCCTCAGGGTGAGCTGGGTGTCTGGGGAAGCAAGTCTGGGGCTCTAGACTGGATCTGTGGCTGGGGTGAAGAGGGCGGCTCCCTGTACGCCGCTGTCTGTGGGGCAGAGCAGAGTACTCCCTCCTCCCTTTGTGTGTCCTCGGAGATGGGCCAGAGCCAACACGGCTGCGTCTTCCTCTGCTCTCCAGGCCCCTCCTTCCTTCTGGGCTATTAGTCTGTCCCTGCATAGCTGCCAGGCCCTTCTCCTGGATGGACCTTGCTTGGTTGCCAGGGGAATGAGGAGGATGGGAGAGCCGGACAGGATGAGTGAACCAAGGCCGGAGAGTG